>CM055881.1:40934654-41128349 GCA_029582165.1 Portulaca oleracea
CTTTTTCTTAACTTATTTTGATAAAAATGTGAAGTGGAAAGGCTATTTTGTTGAACTAGTTGACTTATTTTATTTTATTGAACCTATTTTCAAGCTTATTAATATGTGTGAAATTATTTAGTGGAAATTATTTTTCAAACTTAATTTTTGTAAGAAATATGATAGCTTGGTGGTCCATTGTTAATTAAGGAAACAATCAAAGGTTTATACTCTTCAATTTTGCTTCAAACTCCTTCAAAGGCTAGTGCAAGGACTACCAATTATTCACATGCAATGGTGATCAACTATAATAACCATGTATGCATGTTCGAAAGACCATTTGAGTAGGTGCAAGTAGGGACATGTGAGTGAAAATAGGTTTAAGTAGACTATTTAATTCGGGCAGTGGATTAAATATGGGTCAAGTACATATCGAATTTGAATAAATGTGGGTCAAGTATATTTTGAATTTGAGTAATTATCGATGGTGTGTTTAGATTTTTAGGTTGATATTACAAAATAAATGCAAATATGGAGTATGAAGGTAAATACCTATAGGTGGATGCATATCAATTCTTGATGTAAGCTAATGTTGTCAAATGGAGATTGTTACTTAAAGAAGCGTAGACGGTTCGTCAATGAGTTTTCTTTCTATTGTTGTTTTCTTTTAGCTTTCGGTTGTAATTTTATTATGTGTGTTTTGTTTGTTGTACTATCTGTCTGGCAAAAAAAAAAAAAGCCCCAAAATTTGATAGTGAATTAGGTGCACAAACATTTATGGGTTATTGGGTTTCCCCCAAAAAAAATCCAAGTCAATGAGATGCAATCTTCATTGATGAATCTCATGGACGACTTTGATTGCAAACCCAGGAAAGGGGTTTGACGTTTACTTTTCTTTTAATTTTTTTTTTGTTTATGTTCTGTTTGCTCCGAATTAATTAATATATTTTATAATTTTTTTTTATATCAAGGTTTAAATAAAAAAATGGCTTAAACAATTAAATATCATTATTCTCTGAGACTTTTTTTTCGCATATTAAGGTGTGAGTAGTGAGAAAATACGAGTAATAGTAGTTTTTATCTAATAAAAAAGAAAAAATTTAACATAATTAATAAAGCTAAAATAGTTAAATTATGTATTAGAAAATGGGAAGTGACAATTATTTTGAACTAAAAAAATTAAAGTGTCAATTAATATGGAACTAAGGGAGTAATAGGTAAGCCGAAAAGCCTCTGGACAACTCCTTTCTCAAGGGATTTGGAGTAATAGGTAAGCGAAAAAGTCTCTGGACAACTCCTTTCTCAAGGGATTTGCCTATTGTATCCTCGTAAACAATCGTAGATAACTCCCGCTAAAAACTATAACTAAAACAAACATAAGAATGAATAGAAAGACCAAACTTTGCAAGTCAATCCGCAATACGTTTTTTTTTTTAATGAAAGATACAAGATTTTTTTTTCCGATTATTTAATGCCCAAAAGGGTAAGAGGTTTTGCAACAAAGGTTGCATACAAACAGCAAGGCAGCAAAATAAAAAGTCCACCTCGAACAAAATCGCAAACAAAACAGCAAAAAAATTTATGTTCAAATTGTTCTCTTATCTTCTTGCCACTGTTCAATGAAGAGTCTTGTTGTCGTCTCTTGATCTTCGCGCATGATGTCAATGCCACAACCAATCTTCGCCGCTCTACGAACTTCATTAACCAGTAATTTAAATATCAGAACTTCACCGTATAAACTCGAATATCTTGAACCACCTTTACAATCTCCCAAGACATTTAAAACACACCCCACTGCTACAAACTCAAAGAAGTTTTTTTTTTATATATATATTTTTAGTACTGTGATTAAAAAAAAATATAAAATGGAGACCAACGACGTTAGCCTCACGTTTCCATACTTGAATTTTATAAGTTTACATACTCCTAGTAGGCTAAACATTAATTAATGGACAAGTACATACTTTAATATCCAATTTCGTTTTTATTATCAGTTAAATTAAAGGTCATGTAAATTACAAGTATGGAGGGTAGATGTGGACGCTATTTATTTCATATTTAATGACATTAAATATGAAATCAATTTTGATTGGAGAGGTTGTCTCGTGTCGTTTTAATGTTCGTGTTAAAGTTAAATGGGTTGGAAAACCTTCAACCTGAAATTTGCCAGTTTATATTAAATAGATAAATGTTTGTTGAAATATAGTTCAATGGGTTAAAACTTTTCGACCTAAATAGTTTATATTAGATAGATAAATGTTTGTTGAAATTTAGAGTTATCTTTTCTTTTTCTAATTTATGTTAGATAGATAAATGGATGTCGTTACGTATTTAATGTGGAATGGAATTAGGTCAAATTTCGTAATCGAATTAATGGTTACGAAATAGGTATGAGATTTTCAACTATGATAAAATTTTCATTTTTTAAAGGCATGTAGTAATTTTAAAAAATGTACAAATACCCACATTGTTTGGGTTTATTGAACAATAACATTCACATGTTTTCTTACATATCAATAGCTATTTTAGGCCCTGTTTTTTTGGTTGTATTGTGGAATGACCTCTGCATTGCGCACAACCCACCACATTTTGGCGTTTGTTTGTCGGTGGTAGTGTTTATTTGATAGTGATAGCTTTTTGGATTAGCTGATTGTAGGAAAAATGTTTGGTAAAGTAGTTTTTTTGTGGAAAACTAACTCAAAAAGCTTCATCAAGTAGTTTTTGAAAACTAGCTTTTTGGGTTCAAAAAGCTAATATAAAAAGCTACTTACCAAACACCTCAAATAGCTTTTTAACCTTGGTAAAAAAGCTAAAAAGTTATCCAAAAAGCGAAAAGCTACCAAAAAAGTTGGGTAGCCAAACACCCCCTTTACCGCAAATCATTATTTTTCTCTCTCACAATTCCAATAACCTACCACAATTCCACTACACTCACCACAATTCCGCCACACCATTCCGCAAAATACCGCATAAAAGAACAAGAACTTAAATGAGGCATAACTAACCTTTTTATAAACAAGTACACAATTGATTCTTTATTTATGATAAATAAATTACTAAATATAAATAACACAGTTGATTTTCAGTTATAACTAAACTCAATTACTAACAATGTGATATATATGATATATGTTGCTTAGTTTGGATGATTACAGTATACAAATACCACATAGTTGGGCTTTATTCAACAATAATATTCACATGTTTTGTTATATATTGATAGTTGTTTTAAATGTGGATATAACTAAACTTTTTTTTTAAAAACAGGTTACGCGTGATAACTCATTCATTCATTGTGAGTTGTTTTTATAAAACATTATTTTGATATATTTTGAATATATAATTACTTTTTCGAAACAGTTAACAAAAAAGTAACATGCATGAAGGTTCTTTACCATACATAAATTCCGTCCTTGCACAATCTTCAAAGTGTAGTTACCATAAATTTTATGGGTTGATTGAGGTAAGTAAATAATTACCATAAATTACCAAAAATTATGGAAAGTTACCAAAATTACCGAAAATCACATGACACGTGTAAAGTAAGTTTTTTTTTCCTTTTATTTCAAAAATATAAATTTACCCATATAAATTTACCAAAAGTTACAAAAATTCATCATTTACCTTACTAAAAGTAATTAACCATCATCCTCGTAAAAAACACAACAAAATGTACACAAGCTCATTATATGCCCCTCTTTATCCATGTTCTTTTACAAGGTAAATAAAATTTTACATTGACTTGCTTTATCTTGACATTTCTTATTATCTAAAAGAACATTATTACATTTTAAGATAATTCATATCTAAAATACTTTATTAAACTCACTAAAATTATTCAAAAATAAAACATGAATAAGTGATGTGATATTTATGTACCTTCATTATTTTACTTACCTTACCTTAATTTTACCCACACCTTTCTTACTGTGACAAACAATAGAGCCTTAAAATGATGTTATATTTAGGCACCGTTCTTTTATGCGTTAACGCACCCAAACGCAACGCAACTTAACGCAACATAACGCAAATTATCATTATTTTTTAACTATTTCCAACGCAACTAAACGTAACGTAACGCAATGCACAAAAGAACGGTGCCTTAAGTGTTTACCTAAAACAATTCAAGCTCTATGCAGTAGAGGACGATCCTATAACTATTTTTTCACAAAGGGTGATGTCACAATAATTACGATTGTAAGTCATTGTTGGCTTCAAAATAAATTACTAGTAATTAATAACTACCCCAATCTAATAAAATAAGGCCGTGTTTTTTAATGTGGTATTTTACGGAATGGTGTGGTGTGGTGGAATTGTGGTTGGGTGTGGTGGAATTGTGGTAGGTTATTAATATGTGTGGTAGGCGAGGAGAGAATGTAAAAAGTAGAGGAAAAAAGTGAGGAGAGAGAAAGGTGATGAGAGACAAAAGTAATGATTTGCGGTAAATCACGGTGGATTAGAAAATGCGGTAATTGACATGATTAACTACGTAGTTAACACGGCCTAAATAATCAGGTACAAAAAAAGAAATAAAATAAATGATCAGGCAAAAAAAGAAAATATTGTACTCAAAATTCAAATCACAAACTAATACCAATTTTGTGCTGATCACATCTACATGTTGACTCACTCACAAAAAAACAAAAACAAAAAAGCCCATTTTCAAAAAAAAGAACAAGAAGGTTTGTGTCCTTGATGGCTGCTCGAGCTCCTAAAAATATCTTGTTTTCACGTATTCTAGGAATCGGATAAATCGGACAAGTATAAATTTGACTTTAAATTAGGTTCGACAAATAGAAATTTGAAAAAAAATCATATTTGAATATTCCATCAAATTGGTTTATATCAAAATTCAGACGAAAATCGAATGATTGAACCTAATTTTTTTCGGGTCGGACAAATCCAAATGGTAGATTTTTTTCCCCCAAACATTGAGGTGATAGTACTACCACCACCTACAAAATTAGGAAATATTTAACTCCAAAATAAACAAGTGATTAGTGATTACTTACCCAATAACAATTGTAAAAAAGGGCAAATTAGGCAAGGCATCAACTGGGAAATCACCGATTTGGCAGATTCCATTGCCAAGTGAAAAAAAGTCCTCTTTTCCATGTGATTTCTCCAATCTCCATCTACATCTTCACCACCTTCCCTCAAAAAATAAAAATAAAAAAAACCCAAAAATCTTCACCACCAATCCAGGGGTTCTGCATAAAACCCCCCCTTCTCCCCCTCTTCTTCCTCACCCCCTCTCTAAAATCGGCGGATCTCTCTCTTTTTCTCTCTTCTTCTCTTATTTTCTCTCGTTTTCTCTCTTGTTTTGTGCAACAATGGCGGGTTCAGTGGCCCCCACCCCGATCTTGAAGGATGAGCTCGACATCGTCATCCCCACCATCAGAAACCTCGATTTCCTCGAGATGTGGCGGCCATTTTTCCAGCCGTATCATCTGATCATCGTTCAAGATGGGGATCCTTCCAAGACGATCAAAGTTCCTGAAGGGTTCGATTATGAACTGTACAATCGGAATGATATTAATCGGATTTTGGGTCCCAAGGCTGCGTGCATCTCGTTCAAGGATTCTGCGTGCAGGTGTTTTGGGTACATGGTGTCGAAGAAGAAGTATATCTACACCATTGATGATGATTGCTTTGTAAGTGTTGGGATCTTTTGTTTTTGGGTTTGATTTGTTGGGTTTTTGAGTTTGTTGAGTGGGGTTTGATTTGAATTTCTGAATTGGGGATCTGGGATTGTGGGTAGTATATCTACACCATTGATGATGATTGCTTCGTAAGTGTCGAAATCTTTTGTGTTTTTGTGTTTGTGTTTGGGTTTGGTTTTGATTTTGATTTGTTGGGTTTTTGAGTTTGTTGAGTGGGGTTTGATTTGAATTTCTGAATTGGGGATCTTAGATTGTGGGTTTTTGGTTTGAATTTCTGGATTGGGGATCTTGGGTTCTAGGGTTTGATGTGGGGTAATTTTGATTGGTTTTTGAATTTTGCATCTGGATGTGGAGAGTGTTTGGATCTTGATGATGGGTGTGTTTGAATTTTGGTTTTATGTGTGGGTTTTTGGATATTTGGCACTTGATCTGACTATTTTGGTGGAGATCTCCTTTTTTGAATCTGATCTTGTGTGCATGTTTGGCTTGATCTGACTATTATGCCATGTAGTGTTAGTGTTTGTCAACTTAAAAGTTGCCTTTTTGATTCTTTTGAGTTCCTCCATTATCATGCACTTTAATCATGGCTGTGCTTAGATCTGTAACTTTGCATTGGTAATTATATGTTAATCCTCTATAATGACTTGCTTCTAATACAATCATGCAGATGGCTGGATATTATAATGTCTTTTGTGGATTTGCTTTGTTCATTGCATGCTTTGTTTTGATTTCAAATGTTTATGTGATTGATCTCTGACAAGGCACTATGTATAATCTTTTGTGTTCCTGCATTGTCATGCACTTTGATCATGAATTTGCTTAGATATGTGACTCATGTTGGAAGTGTTGACTTTGATTGCATTTGTAATTACATGAATGCAGATGATAACTTGCTTCTAATGCCTTAATGAAGATATAGAACATAGATCACTCTTGTGTGGTCCTAGCTTCTAATGCCTTAATGAAGATATAGAACAAATGTTAATGGATCTTTGATGGACAATTATGGTATAATGCAGATGTTTGGCTATGTATATGATAATGACTTTTGTCTATTTGCTTTGTTAATTCTTGCTTTGTTTCGCCTTCAAATGTTTATACTATATTGTACCAAGAACCAATCTTTTGGGGCTGGTTCCACACTTAGGTCATTGGTGTCTTTAGTTCTACATATTGGAGCAAATGATGGGTTTTCAATAGAGTTGGCAAAATTTTGTCCGATCCAAAAAAAGGTGTTTGGTCATGGATTTTTTGGCCGAATTTTGACATTGACCGAATATTCAAACACAATATTTCTCTTTTTGCTATTGTCTGAACCCGATTTTTGACCTGGATTTAGTGAGAGCCGAATTTTTGCCCGCGCTAGTTTTCAGCCATGTATGTTTAGATCTAATCTTGCCATGTTTTCCCCCATGTAGGTTGCCAAGGACCCAACAGGCAAAGACATCAATGCACTTGAGCAGCACATCCAGAACCTTCTGACCCCGTCCACCCCGCACTTCTTCAACACCCTGTACGACCCGTACCGGGTTGGTGCCGACTTTGTCCGTGGGTACCCATTCAGCCTCCGTGAGGGTGCCAAAACGGCCGTCTCCCATGGTCTGTGGTTGAACATCCCTGACTACGACGCACCCACTCAGCTGGTGAAGCCTCTTGAGAGGAACACCAGGTATGTGGATGCAGTCCTGACCATCCCCAAGGGAACCCTCTTCCCGATGTGCGGGATGAACTTGGCATTCGACCGAGAGCTCATCGGCCCAGCCATGTACTTTGGGCTCATGGGTGACGGTCAGCCTATTGGACGTTACGACGACATGTGGGCTGGATGGTGCACCAAGGTATACTTCACTTCACTTAGCCATACCTATGTTTGTGTCTAAATGTCTAATATTAGTAGAGTTGGCGGTCTAGACCCGGCAAAACTCACCTGAATTGAATGACCCACATCTGAAAAGTTTCACCCGGAACTCAAACCATCGGACGAAAAGTTTTTCAACCTTTCAAAGTTGCTTCTTTTTCAATGAAAATCATATTGGACCAAAAATCGGTTTCATCAGAACTGACTAAAACTGAACTGGATTGAATCATTGATTGACCTGAAAACCACAAACAACAGCAACCTCCTAGGGAACACGCTTTAGCACTGTTTGGGGATTCAGATATAGGCAACCTTCCCTCCACAACATGAAAATTGACCCGTATCGAATGACCCATTTGCCAAGTCTTTACTTAAAACCATAGAGCTCCCAATGCTGAACATTTTTTTGGGGGATTTGAATGAATGCAGGTCATCTGTGACCACCTCGGCTTGGGGGTGAAAACCGGGCTGCCATACATCTATCACAGCAAGGCAAGCAACCCGTTCGTGAACCTGAAGAAGGAATACAAGGGCATCTTCTGGCAAGAGGAGTGCATCCCATTCTTCCAGAATGCCACCCTCCCCAAGGACTGCACGTCGGTCCAAAAGTGCTACCTGGAGCTCGCGAAACAGGTCAAGGAGAAGCTCGGAAAGGTCGACGACTACTTTGTGAAGCTCGCGGACGCCATGGTCACCTGGATCGAGGCATGGGACGAGCTCAACCCTGCCCCCGGCACCTCAGCAGCCGCAGTCCCCAACGGCAAGGCCAAGTGAAGAAGATGATGAAGAAGATATGAGGGAGAAGATTTAGGCTTTTGTAGTGTTGGATTTGTTATATTAGTTGTTACTTATTATTATATTACTCCCTTGTTTGAGGAGGTATTAGTTTTGCAGGACATTGTGAGGGGGATGGATATGTTGTTACAGGGATTTCATGTGTTGTTTTAGCTTGTTTTTAGTTTACATTGTTATTACGTGCACTTTAGTAGATTCAGCATTTGTAATTCGTTCCTGGGATTCTTTTGAGAATTTCAGATCTATGCTATCATTTTTTGTTTTTGAAAAAAGAAGGTTGGAATGGATCTCATCATCTCACTTTCAAAATTTAAATGTGTTAGATGAACAATGATGTCCCATGTTTACGGGTGGACAATGGGCCAGGTCTCATAGGGTAAAGAGAGTATGGCCCTTAAAAAATAACGGTTGTTAAAAGGTTGGGTTGATAAATGGTCGAGTCATTAACAAATCAGTCCGTTTCACAATATTGAAAGGTTGATGAAACGACCAGATTATCTTATTACTATAAAGGGTCAACCTTGACCTTATATAACCATACGTGACTAGTGGCCGACCCTAACCCGGCTTGGCCCATCACCCAACCCTACTGGCCATGTTGGTTGGAGTAGCTGTGCATTTTGGTCGAAAGTGAAATGATGAGATTAGAATATTCTTTCAAGATCCATACGTCTCATGGTGAGTATAAAAGATCCAAAAGTAGGAAGTATGATTAACATAAAGTGGTTATCTCCCACGTGACAGTCCCTAAGCTTGGCCCCTCTGTTGCATCCTTCCCATTAATTGGGTTTTAAAAGGGAGATTGTTAGGATTTGTCATGAAGCCTCAATTAATTTAGATGTTTTTAGCGTTATTAAGGACGACACATACACATCTTGATGCCACAAAGTAGTGTTAATGACCAAAGAGATGAAAATTGAAACAGGTGAGCAAACATGGCTTGTGTCGAGCTTGGCGTAAATTCAGTTAGAGTTGACATGAGCCGTGTCGATATAACGGTGGCAATAATTTTTTCTTTGACTTATTCTGTTTGATATTTTCCTAATTTGATTTGATTAGAAATATTGTTTGTGGACTTAATGAAGATGCTTATTGGTTAAGAAGGATATATTATTATATAAAGAGCAATGAGTGTCAACTGTTAAGGCTGGTTGTTGATTGTATGAGCAGGTGTTTCATCGTTGTAACACTGGAGATTGAATCTCTATATCTCTACATGAGTTTGTGTTGAGTGGTTGTGTTATAATTCTAGAGTTAGCTCATGAAAGGTTGACAGGGATTGAGGTTGACAAACACATTGTAATTCATCTGCTATGCTATTACATCGCTTTCTTGATTTTTATCTTCTCGAATTTGTATTTTTTCATCGTAAAATTCTACGTGAATTTTTACCTCTCTTATTACCTTCATTATTGTTTGTGTTCCTAACACTACACTATAGATTAGGGATGGCAGCGGACGGACGTGAAAGATACCCCGCCCCCATCCCCGCTCCTAACTCATCCTCATCCCCGGGAATGATTTTCTCATCATCCCCGCGGATTCCCCATTCCCAACGGGGATTTTTTAAAATTATCCTTAATTTAACTAAATTTTAATCGGATCCGATTTTTAATCGAACCCGGTTTTTAACTTATTCAAAATACAACTTATTTAACTTGCTCAAGTAATAATACATCAAAATCAAACAATAATACATCAACAAGTGATAATAAATTGGAAAATTACTACTTTGTCCTTCCCATTAATATATATATTAAATTTGAATAAAGGTTATTTGATAATTTTAACATTTTCGGGGATGGGGATGGGACGGGAATTCACGACGGAAATGGGACGGGGATGGAAAATTTTGTCATCCTCGCCCGCCCCCGAACTGATTTTGGAAAATCGCCCCGTCGTCGCCCTCATCCCCAATAAGTGATTTTTCGGCAGGCGGGACCCCGACGGGTCCGGGGATTCCCCGCCCCATTGCCATTCCTACTTTAGATTGTACTGCACGGACATTCCTTTGTTTATTAAACTTCTAGTATGCACATAATTAATATATAATCCTGAATGATTAATTACTGAGAAAACAAAGGGTACGTTTGGATCCCTTTGAACCAGCCATGACTTGGAGTTTCTATTCCCTCCATTTCTTTTTTTGTTTTGTTTTTTGAAATCTCTATTCCCTCCATTTCTTTTTACTTGTTATTTATATTTTTTAGGCTTATTTTTAATTAATAATATATCATATAATAATCTGTAATCTATAATAATATAATAATATAAAAGTAATATATTTGAAATTTGAAATACTCAACTCAAAGTAATTGGAGGGATTATTGGTCAATCATATTTTAAAAATACAGTAAACAATTATCACCCATAAAATAACAAAAAAAATTGATTTAAAAAATAATAAGTAAGAAGTTTAATTAAATTAGGAGTCTATGTTATCTAATTAAAAATGTACATTCCAACTCAATTAGAACACTAACCTCCACTCAAATCTAATTAGGAATCTAATTTTCATCCAAATTTAATTACAAGTCCACCTCTCGACCTAATATATAAATATCGAAACATCTTTAGTTCTTTCCAACTATTAACTTCTGAAACAAGAAATTGGAGTTAGTTTTAAACCCTAACAGTCCACGCTCACATCAGTCGTCTTGTTCTTCATTCTTCTTCAGTTTGATTTGTTGAAGTTTTCCCTCCGTTTCAGAGGAACCTTCTGGAAGAAGATGGATTGGGACGACCTAGACGAGCCAACTCAAGCTCCAGCCAGGCCTTCTAGGTTTGCACCGAAGTCCAAATTACAGCCCAAGTCCAAGCCGCCGCCGCCCAAACCTAAGCCTCAACCGCCGCCGGCGGTTCCCAAGGCGGAGCCGCCGCCGCGAGATGATGCTCCGTCGACGCCTGCGGTGGTCGTCAAGACGGAGGAGGAGTCTCAGCCGCAGGCTCCGTCTTCCGTCGCCATGGATGTCGACGGCGCCGTGGAGGAGAAAGTGGAGGCGAGAGACGTTTTTCCGGTGAATGGCGATGCTATGGAGTTGGACGAGGTTGTGGAAGAAGAGGATCAAGTTGTTGCCGAGTATGATGTTTACTTCTGTCCGAATGACAGCGATACTAAGGTGAGAGAAACGGAATTGATTTTCAGTTGTTAATATTTCGATGTTGAAGTTTGATTAGGATTGATGATCTCTGTTTGAGTGGAATTTGATGTGGAAGTTCCTCTCTGGAATGGAATTTGGTTTGCTACTGGTTTCTGTTTTCTGTTTGGGTGGAATTTGATGTGGAATTGATTGGAATTGAGCTTGTTTTCCTGTTTGAATTGTTGCTGAGCATGATATTTACTTCAGTTCTAATGACAGCTATACTCATGTAAGAGACATGGAATTGATCTTCTCTAGTTAATATTTCGATGTTGATGTTTGATCAGAACTAGTTTTGGTTTGCTGGTTGATTTCTGTTTGAGTGGAATTTGATGTAGAAGTTCCTCTCTGAAATTGAATTTGGTTTGCTATTGGTTTCTGTTTTCTGTTTGGGTAGAATTTGATGGGGAATTGATTGGAACTGAGCTTGTTTTCCTGTTTGAATTGTTGCTTTTGTGTAGCTGTATGTGTTGCAATATCCGATGAGGCCGTCTTGGCGTCCGTATGAGTTGGAACAAAGGTGCAAAGAGGTAGGGATAGAGTACTACAATATCGATGTTAAATACTAGTACTTTGTAACTTAGTTTTGATTGTTTGGTTGGAGATAGGAGTGATTGGAATGTCTTGGTTTTGTTTGTTTGCTACCAGGTTAGAGTGAAACCAGATGGTACCGAATTGGAGATGGATTTGTCGATTGATACAGAATCTGATAACTACAACGCCGATGCTCCCAACGCTGATAGAATGAAGCACGAGGTTGGTGTTCAAGAGCTGAAAAGTTCTTTTATTCTTATGTATTGAGCAGTCTTTGCTTATTTCGATGAAATTGGTGTTGGCTCCATAAGCTGTGTATGGATCAAACTGTAGCTAATTAGCAATTGTAAGTTAAGTTCCAAGGCTTCTATGTGTGGACTATATTGATGGGAAGGGACGGGAGATTTATGGAGGGATGGGAAATGGAAAGGTATGTGATTATTGATTAGCGTTCACCTTGTTTGCATTTATCAATGAGGAGGAGGGAGAGGAGGGATGGTAAGTTGATAAGATATTCGTAGCTTTCCCTATTTTCTTCCTCCCCATTCGCCTGCTACCTTGTATTTATGTTCTGAGGCAATTCTTATGATCAATTTATGTTAGGATATGTCAAAAATATTGGTAAATGACGCATTTTATTGCATTTCTTGTTGGGTAACCTAATGTTTTGGAGTTAAGTTCTATGTAATGTAATGACTTTGTTCTTGATTTGCTTGTAGTTTCCATTCGAAATTTCTGAAATCTCTTACAAAAGTTCTTTCATGCTCCTAGACTTTGTCCGCTCGTTATGTGCCGCCTCAAGCTACTGGATATTGTGTTGGTGTCTTGATGGGTAAAAAGGTATGTTTTTTAAAAAATTTATCTGAACTGTTTTGTAGTAACCCCAAAGGAATATTGCAACTCAAAGAAAAGAACAACTTGAGTCATTTCCTTCTGGTTCTTGTCTGTAATGTTCTTCGTGAAACTTGCCACCTACTACTATATTGTAACGTTTAGTCTTTCATATTTCTGTGAAACCGGTCTTTGAAGGCATTGATACATTTTTTGTAAATATTGTTTTTTGTTTCTTGATCCTGCAGCTATTCCTGAACCCTATTCATGCAGTTATGCAACTTCGTCCATCAATGGAATATCTGGACTCTGGTTCAAAGAAAAGAATTATTCCGAATAGTACATCAAAAGTGGAAGGGTCCTCTAGTGTGGCAAATGTTGGGGCATCAAAGAAGCAGGTGTGTTCTTATGCGAGTGGCCCTTTGTATGAGCCTGTCAGGAATGTGCTTTATGCTTTGTTTTGGTCATTTGCTTGCCAAAGTCACGACTATATTGTAACGTAGATTATTTATATAGATATCTTCATGTATTCCCAAAATGAACATTGATCCATGTACCATGTTTTTCCCTTTGTGTCGTATATTTATGCAGTGCTCTTCAATTTTCAGGGTGGGTGGGTCAATGATTGCTGGTCTACTGTAGAATCTGGTCATAAATTGAGTTTTTTTTTCTTTTTTTTTCTTGGTGGTGGTGGTTTTTTTTTTTGGGGAAGGGGGGGAGGTAGAGGATCTGAAGGTAGTATGGGCAATTATATGAGCAAAGAATGACAAAAGACTGTATAGGGCTGATTGGTAACTCTTGAACCTATAGACCGTGATGCACGGGGAGTAGGTGCAGAAGTCAGAACTGAGGCACTTTCTTTTGTACCATTTGGGTATTCTGTTGGGTTTAATAACATATACTTCTTTAAAGTATTCTGTTTGTAGAGAAACAAGACCCTTGAATCATAAGTATTTAACTCTTATGGGGCCACTTAAGTAAGCCTAGCCTTTCCTTTGTGACCTTTCGTGTGCTTTATAGCCTGTTCAATACGGATTTATACTGTTTGCTGTTTTTCGTCTAAAGATTGTTTAGATGGGAGGAATCCTTTGGTTTCTGGCGGAACATGTCGTATGTCTGTAATTTGTTGGGATTCTGGTTACCTCTATAGGGCATGGTGCTTAAGAACATCTTCTTCTTTAGACCATGACTTGGCACTTTCTTTTGTGATATGACTGCTGTTGAATGTGGTGGCTTGCTGTAGATGGAATGCCCTGGGGAAATGCTCGTTGAGCCATGATGTCTAAGAACATTCTCTTACTATACTTGCTCCCGGGTTCGTTTCTGGGGTGATGAAAGCTAGTTTGGGTTTCAATTAGAATGGACAGAATGCTCTATCCGTGTTGGTAGTAGTTTGAGTTAGGAGTTTGTTCCAATATCTGTTGTCTTCTGCATGTCTTATAGTGAGCCAATATGGAGAGTTCTTCCAGGCAGTTGACAATTGTATGAAACTGAATGCTCCACATGAGAGGAGAATTCTCTTTTAGTGGACTGCTAATTTCAACAAAATTTACCCTCTATTTTATCTTGATGAGTCAATCACTGTCAATGTTTTAATATTCTGAAATTTACGATGCTTTGCAACATGCTTGTTTCCTTCTTTTGAGTAATTTCCTGTGGTTAAAGTGCTAATTTTGAACACATTCATCTTGTGCAGAGCAAGCAAATGGACACAGAAATTGTTGAGGTAAGGAAGGCAGTTCTGTTTTGATTGTTGCTGGCTTTCTTTATTCTTGTGCTTGTTAGATAGATATAATTTTTAAGCTCATATATGTGTTGCTTGAGTCTGTTCTCTTTTTGAAAATTGTTAGTTTTCTGATTGTTGCTACGTACTATTTCGGATGTTAGTGTGTTATTGCTGGCCCTGACTACTGCATTTTCTCGCCTTGTTTGGTACTGCAACCTGCATTCGTCTAATTTCAGATGATGGGTTTGGATTTATATCCATGTTAAAATGTTAGCTGATGATGCAGACCAGATCCTTTTACTTTTTTGGAGATATGATGCATTCTTCCTATCCCTTGCAAACCTTTTCCATTAAAGAAATGATGGTGATGCCAAATTTATGCAGCCTTGGATCTCTCTCAAGTATCGCAGTTCATCATCTGATGCCTCAGCAAGACATTTACGAAAGATGGTGACCGCAGATGATACTCCATTACAGTTTCCAATGAACCCGTATTTCTCTTGTTGCTCTCTTCCTCTTATTTTCCTCCGCCTTCTCTCCTTAAGAAAACTCAGGTTTTTGATGTTGTCTTCTTCTTTCTTGTGAGTGACATGGCTAATGATCAATCTATACCCAGGTGTGACTACTTGAACTCTTTGTGTCCTGCCTCAGTTATCAACAAGACAAAACCAAAAGGACCTTCCAGAAGGTAGCCACACTTAATCCATTCACTTACTGTTGATTTCATAGCATAATAATGCACTAACAGTCTGTAATTGTGTCTGTATTACAATGCCTTCAAAATCATCATAAATTAGTTTGCAGCTTTTTTTTTTTTTTTTTTTTAATGCTTGTTCCTAGTCTTAGATCTAATTTTATCTTGATTGAAATTAGAAAAAATTGAGGATATGTGTTTATTACTCCCTCTATCCCATTTTATACGTCACTTTGGATAAAATCTCAAAAACCAGTAAAATATAGTTAGTTGGATAGTTGGAATTCTTTTGGGAGTGGTGCTAAGGAGTGAATAGTGCTGGTATAATGAAAAAGAAAAGACAAAGTTGGATAAATGAGATAGATGGAAATATCTCATTGATGTTTTGAAGTGATAAATATTATGGGAAAAAAGTTAGTCAAAAGGACAAATAAAATAAAATGGGATGGACTCCCTATTTTCTTTTAAAACTTCTTTCTATAGGGTGCTCACACACCTACACATGCATGCTCGCACACTCACTTGCACGCCCATGGGATGTACGTTGTAGTGAGGTTCATTGTAATCAACTGTGTCTGAACTTAAGAATGATTTTATATTTCTGCAATTCTAGGGTAAGTTCGCTACATGTGTATGTCACATGCTCTGCCTAACTGAAGCACTGATTGTCTGCTGCTGATTAGGGTGTTTGCGTTGGAGAGATGAGAGCGAAACTTATGTCTCATGTCTGCAGCCATGATGAGGCGAACTGTGCTATATTAACCTATACACTTATTAATGCTTAAAAATCATGTGATGATTTGGAACTTTTGGTTGGTGCAGGTCCTTGCTTGCCCTTCCATTAGAGGAACGAGTGAAGACATTGCTTATTGAGGTATGCTGCAATTTTTGTTTAATTAGACATACAGAGAAATTAAACCAACCAATTTTATTGAGAATTAGATTATATTTGGTCTGAATTTTTTTTGTCGCTCCTTGATTTTCTTCGAGGAAGTCCTGAAACTTCGTGTCTACAGCAAGTTGTTTAAGGCCACTTGATTATACTAATGGGCATTTAACAATTATGCACCTTTTCAGTTTTCAGTGCCACATATCCTAGTTCATAATGAGCTTTCTTTGTTGGTATTACTTTCCAGGGACCTCCTATTCAGCGATTTAATGTCATCAAACACCATGCACCTGATGAACCTGTTGAAGATGTTCTACGAGTTCTTCAAAAGTATGCCAATTTGATACAAGGACTTTGGGTGGCAAAACCTAATATTCGATATCCAAATGCAACTGGCCCTGAAGCTCTAGCAAGAGACTACGTGCTTCTTTTATTCAGTGAAAGTTCAGAACCAGTAATTAAGGATTCAGAACTTGATGTTTTAGGATCCCGTAAATCTCTTGCCAAAACAGTGCTTCGAGAAATAGCAGTGGAGAGAACATTTTGCAAAGATTGGAAATTCAAAGAGCCCAAAGATGTTTCATTTATCAATCGCTATCGAGATGTTGTTGCGCAGCAAGAGAAGCTATGGCAAGATCGTGGGAAACAGATGCGAGAAAGGTTTCCTCAGCTTAGAGGTGGTGCTAAAGGCTCTGTAAAGTCCGAGAAGACTGCCAAACCTGGATCATCTAATGAAGATACAGTTAAAGCCATAAAGGGAGTATGCTCTTCAAGGCCGTCCATGTCCAAGGAAACTCGGGAAGCTCTGCCTAAAGTTTTGAGGAAGCTTTTCCAGACTCACAAGGTTTGCAGGTATGGATTTTTACGTCAGTTGCTTATTTTTCTTTCTGCATCGCTGCATGCTTGTTTCCTGATCCTACTTGTTCTCTTGCTTGATTTATTTTGTGACATGTTACAATTGTGCTGAATCTATTTCCCAGCTTGCAATTCATCTGCCAAGGCCTGAGAGACATGGCTGTTTCCATGTCTACCCAACCTAAAGCAGATGCCAGAGCTGCAGTATTAGCAGCAATGAGTGTAGAGGCCCCTCACGAAGAGCTTCATGCAGCTATAACCGAAGTTGCTGAATATGTAAATGACGTCTATGTTCTGAAGACATCACCAGACCATCCAGAACTGAATCCATTTAGGTGAGCATGTTACTATCTATAAACACTAAGATTGTTCATCTGGCCAGATATGTTATCTACTAGTCTTATCTGCTGTTAATTCTACATTCTTCTCTCTTTTTTGTGATTTCATGCCTTTCCTGCACAATCTTAACGTTATTATTGACTTGTTTTTAACGAGTTTAGTGGTCTGCGCTATGGTCTGTCAGTTTCATTTGTTCTTTCCTAGTTAATCCAGAGTCATATAGTGTGGGGATCTTGTCCTATTTTGGCCTCCTTGTCTTCAACTGAGTTTTTGCTTCGCTCTATCTTTTGCAGGAGTTTAGTTGTTGAACTCTATCGTGGTACCCCGAATGCAAAGCTTAAGAAAAGTGAAATCATCGAGGCTGCCAAGATAAAGCTTCAGAAAGAACCTACCAATAATGAATTTCAGAAGGTTGGTGGATATTTTGTAAATTTTAGCTCGGACTTTTTTCTCATGCAACATAAACTACATGGTCTCATGCCACGTCATTGTGATGTGACTACCTCGCTATGGAATTTGAGCTGTTGACTTTGTCTGGTCAGTAGCGAATTACCTCCCCCTAAAGAACTCGCCATTGTGGTCATTTTGAAACATGTTGCTTCCCAACTATACTTAGTTAGGTCCTGTTGATATTACAGTACATTGATTTCTAGTCTCTTTTATAGTTTGCTCTACCCATGAATCCTGACCCGGCATTCCTCTCTTCTCCTATAGGGGGAGTTCAGCATAGACCTTACTGCTGCTTCAGCCGAAAGAAACTATTGTTTGTACGTGGGAAATTCGTTTTTGTTTTCGTCTCAATGTATGATTCTGTTTTTCTTCTCTCAGGTTATTACTGAGTTCTGTGTCTCAAAAGGAGGGGCTTGGGTCCTGAAAAGTGGCGACGGAACTCCAAAATGATGCGTCAAATTTGAAACCAACAGTAAGATGATGATTTAGGTGTAAAGTGTAGGGTAATCGCCAGGTATGTCATATAAACCATGCCTGATTCTGATTACATTGGATAGTTGAAACTGATAGCATGCTCCTGTTTGAATTTTGAAACACAACGGACGTGTAATCATAAACATGTATCCTTGGGTTTCATGTATAGTTCAATTCATAGCTACAATGGGAAATGACCCGCCTTGAGAATGCTTCTTATCGCAAAACTTATGTCCAGACCTAGCTTCACAATGATCCACACTGGGATTGGTTTTGTTGCTGTTTTGACTAGAAAATGAATGCAATGCCCAAACCGACCCGAACCCGCCCGAAAGTTTAAGGTTAGGTCCGGAATTTACAAACCTAAAATATTGATAAACCCAAAACCGACCCGTACAGAACCCGACATGAAACCGACCCGCCCGCCCGAATTGCCAGGTTGGAGGCCATGTCATGTGTTAATGGCGTGCCATTTGCATATAAAGACCGTAAATATTATCAACCTCCAAAACTAGAAAGAAGCGTATGTCCGGAAGTTTGAATGGGATCGAGTTACATAAGTGTTACAACACGAGGCCTTGCATCGAGACCATTCTAAAATAAGCGTTGCTGCTCATAAACATGTCTTTAGCTTAGTTAAGATTATCATCGATTCATTTTACGCACTCTATAGGGTTGTTAACGCGTAGCTGATGTTTTATTTGCACTTTTTTTGGCCAGCCAAGATATCGATGAAGAAGCTGTTTCAATGGAGATTGGCCAGGAAACGGACGGGGAGCTTCTTGATGATTTCTGTCTGTCTCACGCCATTGACACGGCGGTACAATTTTGTTCAGGAGTTCGCTTGATTTGCATGGGTGTAGGCTTCAGATCCATACAAATTTTTCTTGCTTTCTGATGCCCTTTTTATGGCAATTAACATTAATCTAGGCCTTGTTTTTTGGATTTATTAAAATCAAGTTTGGATTGATTGGATTTGATTAGTTTTGATAGGTGTGAATAAGTTATGATGCTTTTTTGGGGAATTTTGTTTTTAGGAAGGATGTTTTTTGGGGAATTATGTAAGGTTTTGATAAGTTAGGATAAATTGGGATTGGATTGGTTAGTGTAACCTATCCAATCCTTTGTACAGTTATAGCACCAAATCTAAATGCAATATCAATATTACATATTAACTTACTATCTCAATTTTTAAGACAAAAATTGTTGGGTATGGTGCGTTTAATAAGTCTAGGCAGCTGGATTTCGTGAGTTAATGCCATCTTGTCGAGATGGAGGAGATAGGGAAGACAATTTCAGGTATATATAAACTATAAAGTTGTATCTTGAAATGCTAATTTAGTTGATGGCATCGATGCATCGTAATATTGTGAAAATGTTGACTACAGTTCCTTCAGAATTTGGACATGACTAGTAAACACATTTGAATTACTACCTGCATTAATTTTGTAAATGTTAATGCCGGCTATCAGAAGATTCACGACCAAAACTATGATATATCGCGAAGTGTATTAGCCCTGATTCTGCTTTTTCTTTTATTTTGTTTCATGATAACTCAGGAAGACACCTTGCAAAAAAGGTCTCCTAAATTTTTTTGTATCCCTCTTTTACCTGGTTTTTAAAAAAATATAACGTGAAGTGGGTAGTGTATAATTCTAGGGTGTTTATATCTTACCTTTGATGGCCCTTAATCCTAAGTATGTGAAGCTGAATCCTTGCATCAATTTGGACCCCTATTCTTTGGATTGGTTAAAATCAGGTTTGAATGGGTTGAATCGGGCTTAGTTTGGTTTGGATAAGTTATGATGTTTTTTTTCTGAGGAATTGTGTAAGGTTTGGATAAGTTTGAATATGTTTGAATTAAATTGGGTTGAGATAATTGAACTAATTCAAAGAACAAGGCCTAAAAACCTAATACCCCAAACAAAATGGTAAGATCAAGTTAGTCTTAGTAAAGAACTTACCACTCTAAAATGTTACATGTAAGATTGCATGGCATGGCAATGCAATGGCATTGGTTTTGCTGATAATTAGCTCCTCTTTCTTACTTCACTAGAAAAAAGACCCAAGCTGACAAAACATAGAAGCATAACTGCCACTCTTCCCTTGCAAGAATTGTTCATGATCTTTCTCATAACCCAAAAACAAATGTGCCATTAGGCATAGAATAATAGTTAAACTGCAACCAACTACATAAACCTAAACAATAATTACAAAACCCTACCACAATTAGGCAGCTTAATCCTGCAGATTAACATTCCTCATTCATCATGTTCCAGTACTTGTATCATTCCCACATTGTTCCATAACAGGGGGTAGAAGAAGAGCAAGTCTGCTCTTGTACCTTGCAATTCTTCGCAATCTTTCTTCCCTCAATCGACCTCGAACCCTTTTCGCCCTCTTAATATGCAACTGCAACAGCTCTTTCGCGCTCATATTCTCGATCGATTTCTCATCCAATTCCATCTCTGTTTCCTCATCATGATCCTCGCCGCCATTGTCATCATCCTTGGCATTCTTCTCCCCAGAAGAATCGAGCGCAGGCATGGCTGGGGATGGTTTTGGGAGAGACTTGACATACGAACCATACTGCATCTGGGTCTCTTCTGGGTGTCCATTCTTCAGCCATGATCGACAAAGGGCGTAAATCGAAGCACCTTCTGATAGTCTCACCTTCCGATCTCGAACCGAGACGAGGAGATCGTCGCTTGAATCTTCATGCGAAGGAGCCAAGGACGGAGATGACGTCATCTTGGACTTTCCGGCGATGTGCGGCGGCGGAGGAGGGTGAGAATAGGGCGGAGGAGGCGGCGGAGGAGCTCGGAACGGAAAATTAGAGTGAGGAGGAGGAGGATGAGGGGAAGAATGATGATGATACGCACCGGAGATTGGTCTCGCCGGCGCCGGGAGGGGATAGACGCCGGGATTCGCGACGGTGACGCGGTGGTCCGGAAACTGCGGCCGGTGATTCGGCGTCGGGAGCAATCCTCGCCCGGAGGAAGCGAGGGGGTATTGAGTTTGAGTTAGGGTTAGGGTTTGAGGTTGGGGTGGAATTAGGGTTTGAGTTTGAGCAGTCGCCGGGAAAATCAGCGGCTGAGTGGAAGAATGTTGGAGAGAAGGTTGAATCTGGTGGTAGTGGTGGATAAACTGCGGCCGGCGTACTTGCGGCGGCGCAGACGGCCGAGCGGGAGATGCGACTGCAGCCGTCGTAGCCGGGGGGTTGGAGGTGGTCGAGACGGTGTTTGTCGTCGCCGGCGGTGGATCTGCGGTGGAAGTTGTGGTGGTGGAAGCCATCGCCGCCGATTGACGAAGCTCTTGGAATGTTGGTTGGAGTTTGGGGTCGCTTGAATCTTGAAGAGCCGCCGGAGGAGGAATCGTCCTGGCGGTGGCGCGGCGGTCGGTGAGGCGGCGGAGGAGGTGGGGCGGTGGCGCTATGGTGGCCGGCGCGGTGGCTAGGGTTACTGGATTAGTAGGCGGTGAGGCTGGGCGGGAAATGTGAAGAGAGAATCTAGTATCTGAGATTCAGAGCTTTGCGCTGAAAAGATTTAAGTAGAGAAATATTAAATGTTTCTTTTAAAAAAAAAAAAGTTTCGTTGAGCGGTTTCTTTCCTTCAAAAAGATATCAAATTTAATTACCTTTAAACTATCCAATTTGAAAGAATGATATTAAATTCTGATAAATAATTTATAAGATATGCATGACATTTATTATTTTAGAATGAAAAGGCATGATTTTAAGAAAATATGGTTTGTACATATATATAATTTTATATTTTTTTAAAAATATATTAAAAGAAACAACTATCAAAGTATCACTACATGAAAGTATCATGAGATGGCCTAATTTTGCCCAAATGGACATGTATTATGGGACGAGAATGTAGTAATAATTTATCAATGAATGACTTTTATAGTCCTCATATTTATAAAAAATCACCGTAAAGTTGTGCGTCTCGCAACAAATTTATTGTAAGAAAGATCTCACATAAGCCGATCTCATAATTTGGATTTGAAGAAATAAACCAAAGAATTGGCATAAACAACAACAGAGACAACATGACAGCAGAGTTCCAAAGCTTAAAGGAATGAAGAAAAAGCAGGAGAGAGAGTGTAACAACTGAGGGAAAGAAGATAACAGTTCCATCAATAGAGTTCTGCATTGCATATGCTCCGAGAACAAGCAAAAACTGATGCCATTCATTCTGTCATTACATTGCTCTTTACTCAATTTGCAGGGTAGAAAGAAAGTAAAGAATCAACATGATTATGGTAGTAAGCCATATACATATACATTCAACCAACAACAACCGATTCTAGGTCTGTGATGTAAGGATTCTGTTAGATTCGTCCTGAAAAATGTCGGTCCAAGCTGGATTTTATAGCTCTCAGATATTCCTGCACAGCAAAGAGCAGCTCCGCGTAATTAGTATTCAGATTAAATGCTGAAAATCTTCTCTAATTATGGCATCTGGGTTTTTTTTCGATTGTTATTAGGGTAAAAACCCAAAATACAACCAACAATCCATAAAACTAACTAAAGAAACTGCTGGGTGTTATGCTTCTGCTCTTTTATCCCTCAACCTTTCTTCAGAATGCTTAATTACAGCATTTGGGTTATGTAGCAAATTAATCATGTACCGAAATAAATGCATAAGATTCAAGATAATCAAGCACTTCGACGTCATACCTTGTGTTGTTTTGGTCTCTCAAGTCATTCTAAGACAGCAGAAACCTTCAACTGTTTCCTGCTTGACAGTGCCATTTTGTCTCTGAGTTTCAACCCGGTGCAGCTGAGATGACAAATGCAGTAAATCAATCGTATTCCCATCTTTGCATGCAAAATGATCCTCCGAATCCTGAAAAAGCCCTGTCCCAACTACTCCTCCACTGATTTCGCTCAAACTATACACCGGATTACTGCTTGGCGGTGCAATCAAAGGGCGAGCTGTAGGAATTCCTGCTGACAGAAGAGAGAGAGCACAACCCTCGACGGTTGATGCTGCATCGAAAAGGGACAAGTCGTGGTGCGTCCCGAGCGAGTTTTGGAAGAAAGAACGCGAGATGAGTTCACTCGGGTATTGAGCTATGGTGGTCTCGCTGAAAACAGGCCCGAGAGTTGTGTTTGTGTTGTCAATGAGATAAGGGGGCGCGAAAGACTTTGGATAGAGTAGTTCTTCTTCAGCCTTTATGTATCTGTTGCCCCATGCATTGGGTTGGTAAGTTTCGGCTTCAGAAGTGTTTATAGGTAGTATGTCTTGGCAAATGAAAGACGACATTGTGAATGTACTACTCCCTGGAAACTTGCAGTCTATGGAGCCTGAACCTGCAAGGGTTTGTAATGTCACGAATGCAGTACAATCAAAGACGGAAAAGAGTCAAGGGTATCGTTTAGAATAGAACTAGGCTATCAGAAAGAGTTTCAAACCGCTAACAGTTAACAGTTGGTTGCCAAACAGGGTAGATCCAAAACGCTAATTTCGAAAAGCTATTTAGAGTAGCATTTTGGAATAACTTCTCACAAATAGGTATACGATATACCATCAAACAGCTAATCCAAACAACTAATTACCGGTGTATGAATATCGTGATCTCCCAACTCTACTTCCATTGAAGCCCAATTGAGGTTTGCGCCTTCTCTGATTGTGCCCTGCAAGCCGTTTGCGACAGCTGCGCTTACCATCATCAAACTCAGCCAGCAAATGGAACCTGGACAACATCAAGCTACTGTCAGTCCAACATCAGAATAATATGCATCATCAAACTCGGTCAGGAGATGACAATGAAGAATAAGAATGCGACAAAATGATATATCATTGAAAGGGTGAACGAGAACCACGAAAAGAAATTGAAATGGATAGCCAAGAGACCCAAGGGTCATATGCATAATCATTCTAGACATAATCAAGGGTCAAATATATGCAGCCTAACCCTTAAAACATGAATGTAGAGAGGCTGCTTGCCTGTGGATCTTTGATAAGTTTGGATCACTTGGAACCATAGTTACCGAGAACGCTACATATGCCTATGACCCGCGTTCTGGGAACAATGTTCCGAAGTCAAAACTATACTAAACTTGGACTAACCGCCTGAGAAGCGTTCCTGGTAACTATGCTTGGTGCAAGTTACTTAGTGTTCATTCAAAGTACATGTAAACATATGTCCCTAAGTATAGAATATGTGCAAACCCTAAATCCAATCAATATCAAAGCAAGGTTTTCATCCTGAGCTCTAATGCATGCTAGAAATCATATCAAAAGCTAGGAAAAACATAAAGAAAAACCAACCTGCTGCACTGCTGACAAAACCTCTGCTCAATACCATTAACAATAACTTTGGAAGTCTTAGAATGAGCATCACAAACTCTATGCCTTTTATGATAGTCTTTTGCATTGCTAAGATCTTTGTTGCACCCATAAACTTGACAATATGCTTTCTGAGAGCTCAAACTTGACAACCGAACTCTCTTCACCACCGGGGTTGAAGACTCAGCTGAAGACAAACCTCGAGCTGTCTTAGACGGGTTAGAATTCCGGTTATTATCCCCAAATCCACCCAATTTCAAGTCTATAAGTGACGATTCGCGACTATTCGAATCCACCACTGAACTTGAGAGCTTTGAACTTGAATCCTCCTCATCCTCCCCTGAAATTGCATTAGAAGTAACCATGCCAGCACTCACAATGTCTCCAACATAACCACTACTATCAAAGGGGTGTTGCTTCTTCATGTTTTCTGCAAAACTTAGTTCAGGAAAACCTGAAGTTTCCATGGATTGCTGAGTTGTTGTGACCAATACACTGTTATCATGACTGAAAGAGGGCTCATTTGATACATAACACTTATCCAGAGAATCAAAGCACCAAGACTCCATATAACAGTATGAAGAAAACCCACCAAAATCTAAGTAACCCAAGTCCCAAAATCAACAAGGAAAGCCTCAAAGAATGCTAAGTTTGGCAACCCAACAAACACCCATTGATGAACTTCTCAAAGCACCAAGGCTCCATATAACAGTATGAAATTAGCCAATCACCACCATATGAAGAAAACCCACCAAAATCTAAGTAACCCAAGTCTCAAAATCAACAAGCAAAGCCTCAAAGAAAGCTAAACTTGACAACCCAGAAGACACCCAGAATTCCTCAAATACCCATTGATGAACTTGTCTTCATCATCAACAATCAAACCCCAGAATTCCTCAAATTTTGGGGGTGAAAACTAACACCAAATCAAAATTCCACCGCAACCCATTAAAGAAAATCCAAAACCCACAAAAACCCATGTTGCTAAAATTCAGTCAACACCAGCAACCAGGTCCCTTCATTCCAAACAAACACTTGAAAAAACCCAGATACTATGCACACAATGAAGCTCAAAACTAACTTAAAAACAGATTAAATCACCTAAATAACAGAGATTGCAGCTTTCCAGAAGTAGAGGGACAAAGAGGGATGGAGAAATTACCAGCAAATTTGAAACAATGGTGAAGGAAACACAGAAAAGGGTGGCATTATAACAGGGATGGATGAAGAAATTGAAGATGGTGATTTTTATGCCATTTTTTTAATGTGTTTGTGAAGTTTTAAAGGATGAGCTTTGATCGCTTTCCTTGTAGGCTTTGTCTTTTTGTGCGAGATAGGAAGAATTTGGTAAGGGAAGAAGTTTTTGCTGAGCATAAATGGAAGTTGGAATTCCATACTCTCTGGATTTATAGTATTTATTTATCCTTGTAGGCTGTAGCCCACATTTTTGGAAAAATTTTTTCAAAGATAAAATCTTTATTCATATATATTGAAAAAAAACAAAATAATATACATAAATATATATTATATGTAGGGTGATTAAAGGTGACAACAAATAGTTTGATAAAGCTGATAAAAGATTGATAGTGTAGATAGATTTAAGCCTTATTTGACAACTAGTTGGCAGCTAGTAGTTAGTAGCTATTAGCTGTTAGTTTGTAGTTGTTAGCTGATAGTTGTTTGAATTAACTGTTTGACTTTAGCTGTTTGGATTAGCTGATTATAAGAAAAGTGTTTGGTGAAATAGTTTTTTGTGAAAAGTTAACTCAAAAAGATCCATCAAATAGTTTTTTGAAAACTAACTTATTGAGTCCAAAAAGTTAAAATAAAAAGTTACTTACCAAACACCTCAAGTAGCTTTTTAACATTGGTCAAAAAGCTAAAAGCTACCCAAAAAACTGGATATCCAAACACACCCTTAACCTTACCACATAAAAGATCAGACCCTCAATTTGTTTATAAGGAAAAGATAAATTATGATAGATTAAATTTCTATAACACGAAACCTAATTTATGGGAAATTTATTGCGGAATAATGACAAGTTATTTTTTACTTTATTACCGGCACAATGCGTAGGTATTCACTAGTATTTAAATCTTATTCTTTTCTGCGGTCTGTAAGATGCGGAAATGGTGCATTATGCTGAAATTTATGGAAAATACGGTAATGTGTGAAATGATATGGTAAAATTTATGAAAAATGTGGTTGATGTAGTATGTCAGGAGAGCGAATATAAAAAATATATGAGAATAGTGAGGAAAAAGAAATTGAGGATGATATATTAATAATAATTATAGTAAAATACGATCAAGTATGAAAAAAATGTTAAATTTTGCAATAACAAGACAAAAGAAAGGCGGAGCCATGACTTGCCTCGTCAATTAGTCACATAAAATCTTACTATTTCATTGTTGAAAAATGGAGGCATAAAAACAAAGCCAAAAAAGAAAAAATAATTGAAAATGATGTTTTTGTCATGCAATTTGATTAATTCACGCAAATTAAAGCTAAGTGGCCTGTGACATCACTTTTCAAAATATTGTGTTGGCGCCTATATAGGCAGGTCCCCTACTACTCCTACATTTTTTATAAAAAAATATTTTACTTTTTTGACAATATGAAAATTATAAAATTATTTTAATTGATAAAATTAATTATGAGGATTAGAAATATAAATGTAAAATTGATAAAATTTATATTAAAAATATAAAGTAATAAATAATAGGAACTAGAAAAAGAAATTAAATGGACAAATAAATAAGATCATGTTCTTTGGATGAGTTATTTTCATGTTAGGATAAACTATGATGTTTTTTTGGAGAATTGTGTTTTTAGAGTTGATAATTTTTTTAGAAAATTGTGTAGGTTGGAATAAATTAAAATAAATTAGAAAAGTTAAAACCAATCTAATAAAAGATCGGTATCTTATTCACCTTGCTACCTATTCCTGTTTCCCCATCACATTCACAATTTCACATCCAACAATTTGTTGGACCATTTTTCAACATATGTCAATCCTATTTCCACGTAGTTTGCTTCTACAAACAAGTAATCTTCTATAATTATATCCATTGTTATAAAAACTTTTACTAATTCTACTTTTTTATTTGGTAGCGTAGACAAAATACAAATTTTTATTAATTTTATTTGATTTGTTATTACTTACGTCAATGATAGTTATTTGATATATTCAATTTATTTATGTCTGTATGTTTTGTGACGATGTGATTTAATTTTGAATAAAAAAGATTACCCAAAATATAAACATGAAATTGTAATTTTAACGAATCTTGCTAAAAAATTTTAAAAATGTACCTAGCATTTTGTTTTCCTTTCTGCTCTTAATTTTACAATAGTACAATGTAATGAAGAGATTCAAATATATATTGTACAATTAGATATGTATTGGCCTTGTTTGGTAAATAGGCTATTGAATGTCTTATTAAGAAAAATTGCTTATTGAAAGTTTGACCAAATCAAATAAGTTAAATAGATGTTTGATAAATAATCTATTCACTTGACCAATTGGACCCAATAAGTTGAAACGAGCAGTCTGTTAGATTGATTGTTTGTAGAAATTATTATTTAACACAAACTTTATCAAAAATTGGTGTTTGATAAACAACTTAACTAAGTTATGAAAATTATGATAAAGAAAAATTCTATGATTGCATATTTACATTCATTTTTTGATAAGAACCATTTAACCATCAATTTCAAACTTTTTGTTCTTTTTAATAATAAAAAAACATTCAAAGCTAGATATCAATATCACAAATTAAACTGCCACATGCAAATAGAGAAATGAAGATGGCAAAAGGATCACGACTTACTTAACCCCTTAAGGTTGCGTTTGGGCTTGACCTTCTAGAGTGTGAGATTAATGGCAGTGAAAGAAAACATTGTTACCAAATATAGACAACTCATAAAGTTATAACTATTCCTACCGTTCTTTTTTATCTGTCATTTATGGTTTTAAGTGCCAATTTCTAATCAATAATTTCTAATATAAAACTTTTATAGAAAAATATAATATTATACTTTTTTAATAGTATTTTTTATTGTGAATCTAATGATATCAATTTTGTATGATGAATCATTATACAAATTAAGATATTAACGGTCAAAGTTTTTGCCACAATTTCCTAGGCGACAAATAAAATAAAACGGAGGTAGTACTACTCATAACTAGCACGTTTGTGTCATGTGATCAAATTCAAGTTATGAAGAAATTGTGTACAATCTTTAACATAGATTTTGTTCACACCTTGTGCTTTTCATTCTTGAAGTTTAATATTCTTTTTAGGTTTTTAGATATTTCTTTCGTTCCATATTAATTGTCATTGAATTGATTGTCAGGACAGTTTTATTGTCACTTTTTAATTGATAATTTCTTATATGATATTTTATTAACAGTTGTAACATTATACTTTTAGGATAATATTTTTCGTTACAAATCTAATCATAGTAATTTTCTTATATGATATTTTATTAACAGTTATAACATTATACTTTTAGGATAGTATTTTTCATTACAAATCTAACTATAGTAATTTAACATAACAAATCATTGCATATATTGAGAAAAAAATTATGGCGAAAACTTTTTGGTTATAGTGTTGTGTTGTGTTGATCATATGAGACTTATGCGTACCTAAGGTTATTTATGATCGTATGAGATTTATGCGTACCTAGGATTTATGTCATAGGTGGAGAAAATCAAGGTTTTTAAATTTATTTAAATAGTTTTATTATTGACTACCTCATATCTCTTTATATGACATTTATTTAAATAGTTTTATTATTGACTACCTCATATCTCTTTATATGACATTAATTTCCCTATAAACAACTGAAAGAAAATATTGGAGGGAGCAAAAAATGATGCTAAAAATAGCTCTTATTTGAGATTTTCAAATCAATTGTTTCAATAAATTCTTTTTCAATTTTCATCAAAGTTAACTGTCACAACTGAAATAAGTATATAAATATTCTTAAATGACTTTGGGCCATATATCATTCTACAAGCTTTAAAATCCAATGGGCCAAACCTGTTCTCAGACTTCACATGGGTTTGGGCCCACTCTTCTTCTCTAATTCATCACTTTCATGCCTCAATTTCAGAAGTGTAGCACCAACTTCATTAATTTTTCTTTCATTCAAATATTCTTGTATTTCCATTTTATCTGTCACTTTATTTATTCGTGATTCAAATTTTAAATACTTTTATTATTAATTTTTTAATATATAATATTTTATTGTACAAAAAAATAATATTATTATATTCGTAACAAAAAAATATAAAAGTAATTAACATCTCATGTAATAGTATCTAGTCCTTTACAATATGCAACTCAAATTCTCTTAAATCTTTCCTACTTCTTTTCTCCTAAATTGTGCTAAAAATTTTTTACAACATTTTGAGTTCATTTTTAGAACTCTTGCTTTGTGACAAGGATGGATATTTATGACATGCAATATTTGAAGAATTTGTTGACCCCATAATTTTGGACTATAGCAAGAAGTTGGTCACAACTTGTCAGGAGTTTTGATTAATATGAAAGTTGATAGACATGACAAAGGAAAGACCATGGAGATCTACTTGTATTGAAGTGGTAAAGATACACAATATCACAAGGATTTCTAGGGCCAAATTGAATTGACAATCTAAATGCTTAAATCATGTAGCACAACTATTTCTGTATGTACATTTCTCAACACTAGATTTTCATGTCATTTATTTCCGACCATGTGTGTAATGTAATCATAGTCCACTAAAAGTGCATAATATTTGCCTCTTATTTTATTTTTCACCTTGGGTTTTTCGTTGGAAATATTTTAGTCTACTAAATACTACGATGATTCCCTCTTATTATTATATGTTCACTTTTATTATTATCATTATTCGTTGCAAATATTTTAGAGCACGTACTTCACATGCATGTTATATATATTACTCTCCCTATGAATGAAAGGAATTAGAAACCCTCAAATATGAGGTGAATAGAATTTATCATTTCCTTCCACTTTTTTAAAAAGAAATTTCTTTTAATTCACATCCATCACTTCCATCAGCCCACACCAACCCACCAACACCATTTTTTCGGGGCAAATCCACATCCACTGACCCACCAACGACTGTGGCCCACCGTAGCCCATCACCGCCACAACCTATCAACAGTCAACACTATCACTCTCCATCACCGCTGGCAACTAAAGGTATTTCACTTTTCTCTCCAAACGGACTTTAAAAACATTTCTTTTTATTATCTTCATATATAATGCAAAAGAGATCACATAGCAATACATAAACTTAAACTATCAAAGAGGTGAAAATGAAGTTGACAACCACCCATATCTTTTAAGATCCTCATCAATGTTCAATTCCTGGTAGAAGTAAAAGAATTTCCATGAGTACAATATTGAGGATTGATGTTGTATTTGTCATGAACAGTTTATTACTCACCCTTAACTTCTGACTTATAAAACTTGATGCGGCATGCAAATTTACCTTCACAACTCAAGCATGGTTATTGCTGGCTTGGCAATCCTAGTAGATGGACTAACTTGACCTAATTTTTTTAACAATGACTTAAAGTACAACTAGGATGGATTGATTATTAGGCAATCTCAAGTTTATGTATATAACTTGGTAGATCTAATATGTAGGATTCTTTTTTTTTCCCCTTTTCTTTTGTGTGTTTTTCAAAACTATCTTATTTTTATTATTTATTGATTCATAATTTCATATGTAGATAGATTGATATGGATAGACCCACTTGGGACCACTTACTAAAGACCATTCAAAAGGGTGCACTTAATGATTGGACATGACTGATTAAATTGTGACATGTGTGTATATTATATGAGATACAATTTCATCTAATAGCTAATGTGTGGAAGTGAATGAATTGGTATTGTTGGGCCCTAGTAGCTAGAAATTATGGTGATATGATTACTCAACTAACCCTTCTAGTAATCAAAATCAACCATTCAAATTTCACATGCTTGTGGACCTATTTTCCCCCTTCACCTTATAGTAATATAATAGTTCAAATTGGTAGATTTCAACCCAAAATCCACATATCAAAGTTTTTTTTTTCTTCTTTCTTTTTTTTTCGGGGAGATCCTACACACCAAAACATATAAGACAGGTATCGGGTGGAATATCACGGTCTTCTTAAATTATAATGTGATTGTTTCAATTTTAAAAATACAAAAATCAACATAATATTAACAAAAATATGTGTGTATATAAAAACTTGAAATAGACCAGGCATTCAAATCCACGTAGTAAATAGTACAATAGTTTTTTTTCGATTATTTGAAACCCAATAAAGCAAAAGAATTTCACAACATTGTTGCATACAACTACATAGGACATCAGTAGAACGATAAAAAAGACATCTAAAAGATCAAAACTGGCCAAATGATACATTAGCTAAATAGCCAGGGAAATAAACCATAAGTATTTAACACTTAAAAAAATCATCTTATTAAAACAAGCTGGCTAGACCCAGGCCCAGATTGTCCCATCCTTCACTAACCTTTTATTTGAAATGGGCTTAACATGCATGACCCGATGGGCCTGGTCTGTTATTAACCTGATCGACAAACCTTATCTAAAGTGGGCTCACCCGATTGGCCCAGCCCATTTCTCACCGGTGATTTGTAGGTTCGTGGGCTTCCAACTATAGAAATCCACCTCATGGTTTGTTTTTTCTTGATTCAATAAACCATTATATTTCTGTGCAGGAAAGAAGGTAAAATTATGATAAAAAAAATTTTTTTGGGTGAGATCACTTTACGTAAAATTATCATGAGATGAATTATTTAGGATGATTTTACGAATTTAATGATTAATAACTCATATTAGAATGATATTTTGGTATGAATGTGACAAATATTTTACCATGGGAGGACTTTTAATAGAATTGCATTGAAATAAATTATTAGTCACCCCTACATATTCATAAAATGTTACTGCAAAGTTCTACGTACCACAATAAATTTACGGAGATAATAAAAGAAAATATGGAAATACTATTGGTTCGTGTTAGATGGTGCCCTAACTCCATTCCAACTCACTTTGAAATTAAATAATAAATTATTTCATTTTTTGATTGATATCTTTTGGTCTTCACAACAGTTAAATGCGACTTGGACTTTTTAATCCAAATTTGCCACGGTATCCAAAAAATCTATATTTAATGCTAATTTGACCATAAATTTTTTAATATATACAATGAGTTGCTATATAAAATTACTACCATTAAATTCATAACGAAAAATACTATCATAAAAGTATAATATTGCAATTGTTAATAACATATTATGTAAAAAATTATCAATCAAAGAGTAACGTAAAAGTTCATGAAAGTCAAAATCATGATAATTAATATGAGACGGAGTCGTGGAGAGTCGGAGACAGTGTCTCAAACTTTTTTTAAAAAAAAAATTTAAAACTTTGTTCACACGTGACAATCAATATTCGTGTAGGGAGTAGGATAAGGCAAGAAGAAAACTAGGCCAATGGAAATGTCCGAAATAGTAATATGATTAAGACATCCCAACTCCACTGGTAGTTGTCATGAATCCGTGATCCTTTGAGAGTAACCCTAAACTATATATGCATTTAATTATTTGTTCAAGAATGGCGTCTTTTATTTGGTATTTGGCAATTTCTTCATTTATTCATAATTATTTGATTGAGGAAGATCCTACAAATAAAGGACAGAATGTTGTGCCAAGATAATATATAATTAACATATTCTTGAGATTGTCTTAAGTTAGATAATTAAGTTAGCACATAATTAGTAGTTATTAATATGCCACATTTGTATTAACACAATTAGGTTTTTATTAGGATGTATTCATACAATTGATCTCATCTCAACTAATAACAAACATAAATCAAGTATGAATACAAAAAGGGAACTTTAATATTTTGTCATTGATAAATGAAACTTTTCCCTTAAGGTGAGTTTGGTTGGTCCAAAATCCTGGAAAAATGGTCAATTCTTCCGAGTTGACTTATTTTTCCATGTTTGGATGTAAGTCGACCTTTGGAAAATGATTACAGTGAGCCCACAATTTCCTACATTTTCCTCGGGGAAAATTTTCCTTAGGGGCTAAGGAAAATTTTTCCCATAAAAAACTTCACATAGAAAATTTTTCTCGGGAAAAAATTCCCTGAATTCCTACCAAACACTCCCTTATTTTGTTTTTACATTGGTAAAAGGGGAGGAATACAAACCACAAGGCTGAATGACTAGTTCTTTTTTGCTGTGAGTAAAGTGTGGATATGAATAAGTTGATAAAGTATGAATAAAGATGGATAGTATAAGTAAAATGTGGTTAAAGTGGATAAAAGTGGAAAATTATGTATGATTTTTAGAATTTTTAATAAAATATTACGAGTAAGATGGATAAGTGTGGATAGTATAGATAAGTGTAGATGGTGCAGAAAAATGTAACCAATCACACAAAAAAATAAGACCAAACCTTCTCTCGATGGTTCTTTCTAACGCATCATGATGAAAAATAGTAGGGGAAAAAAAAAGAAGAAGGGTAGGAGTGTAGGACTATGAGTTCATTCAATGGACTTGGTTACAAAGTGTCCATATTCAGCCACCAGTCAACTGTTGACTTCTTTAAACTTATGAAAATAGTCAAACTTAAAAATTTCCGTGTAAGATGAATAATATCATTGACAATAAGGTCAATTTGTCAAGGTAGTCTATACTTGCCTTTAATTGCTTCAATAAGATGAGATTATCACTTTAAATTTACGTCTTGTGACCTCATGTCAATCGCTTTAATGTAACCAAATCGAGGATCTAAAATATCAAAGCTATTTTGAAAAGTTAAAACATTATGAACAAACTTGTAATTATGCACAACATCGAAGAACATGAATATAAAAAAAATCCATTGATCAATGTCAAAATTAAGAAGACATAGTAACAGCCGATATTGAGAGAAAATTCATCATTATATTGTAAGAAAATTCATCATTTCAAAAAACACTTAAAATACTCAAATATATACAGCTACTAAATTCAACATTGTCGTGACAAATATAAATACGTATACTCATCATTAGCATACGATAAATCAAAGGGTTCAAGTTAATTACGAAGGGTTTAATTAGTAAGATAATGACATGAAAAATTATGTAGAATAGTGTATAATTATGATTAGGTTGAATTAAGTCACTCCATTGATTAGATTTAGTACAAAATAATTTTGTAATCTTGGAAATTGATTGAAGATGACTTAATTTGGGTGCATTCTTTTGCATTATTCTTTGTCTTGTCAATTCTAATATGTTCCAAGGACACATGGATAATAATCCCTCCTATGACAACTTGGAATATGACCTAAACACAAATTATTTATCATGATTGACAAGCAAAGGGATTTTAATTAATTTGCTATCGACCCCATTCATTAATTAGCAACGAAGTACAACATAATAATCGAATCACTAAACAGTTATATACATACAATGCAATGAAAATTCAAAACTTTCACATAACACGAATTAAATATAGTGAAGTAATTATAAATATTATTATATTAGTATTTTAAAATTATAAAATAATAAATATTAATTAATGTAAAAGGTTAAATAAAGTAATAGATATTTAGTTGTAGAGAACGAACATCTGATTAGTATTATTATTTAGATCAATTGTTACATTCTTTTTTTTTTTTTTAATGCAGTGGATCAACAGTCAAACCAAAAACAAAACCAAAAAGTTCAAACCATTCATTAAGGCCCTGTTCTTTTCTGCATTATTTTACGGTATGGTGTAGTATGGTGTGGTGGAATTGTGGTAGGTTATTGGTATGTGGGGTAGGTGAGAAGAGAGAATGTAAAAAGTAGAGGAGAAAAGTGAGGAGAGAGAAAAGTTTTGGTTTGTGGTAATGTGTGATGAGTTGTGGCAAACTGTGGTATGCTGTGGTACCGCAGTTTGCCAACCGCAGAAAAAAAAGGGCCTAAATATAGTTAAAAAATCATGAATGTAAAAGGTTAAATACTTTTTAGGGTTCTGGGACTGTGTAATGGGCTTTCATTCAACAATCAGGCTTCATGTTCATCTCATTTATTTTGGATAGGGACCATGAAGTATTATGGTCCTGGATCCCTAATATAATTTCTAATTATCCAAGGGCTACACAGGGGGTGTTTGACTACCCAACTTTTTTTTTATAGCTTTTAACTTTTTGGATAGCTTTTAATTAACTTTTTGACTAAGGTTAAAAAATTACTTGAGATGTTTGGTAAGTAGCTTTTTATTTTAACTTTTTGGGTCCAATAATCTATTTTCTAAAAAGCTACTTAATGAAGCTTTTTGAGTTAACTTTTCACAAAAAAGCTACTTTACCAAACATTTTTCCTACAATCAGCTAAAGTCAAACAACTAATCCAAATAGCTATCACCAACAAATACAGCTAACAATAATATAGCTCGCCATGGTATATTTACAAAATTTAGATTATTACTGTTCAATGGTAAAAAATAGAAATTATTTCCATAATATTCTGCCTCGTCATAATACATCATATTTGATAGTAATATTTTCTTTCCAAAACAAAGCAAAAACATTCAAGCACAAATATTCAAGAAATAACGCTATGTAATAGTGACGAGCATTAGTCCTTTGTTCTTGGTATTACACTGTTTATTACTGGTATGTGTGTGTGTATTTTATCAGAATTACCTAGCTAAAGTGGGGCCAAGCAAATACATAACCATGAAGTAGTAGCTAGGTGGGCCCTGCAAGCTAGCCCTAACAACTGGTCAGTGGGCTTATCAGACACGGGGGCCCATTAGTATGGCCCACTGTGTGGGTGTCATCCTAGAACATATTTGGGCCATGTTGTTTTATACGGTTGATAACGAGTGGCTACGGTTAAGTTGGTAAAGTGTGATTATATACTTACATTACCATGTTTAAGATTTAAGGGTGTTTAAATTTGGTAAAGTATGAATATAATAGATAAAAATAAAAAATTATTTATAATTTTTTATGAGGTATTGTGAATAAGGTAAGACAAGGCAAATCAGTTATTAGATATATAAAATTTTAAATATATATTACGTGTAAGGTGGATAAAGATGAGAACAAGTGGTCGACTGAAGTTGTTAAATGTAATTAGTAAGGTTAAAGTTAATCAACCACAAAAAAGAACAAGATCATGATTGATATTACTGATAATTTGTGTTCGTTACAAGACTACAAATCTTTTCAATATGTCCACTTTGCACTATGGATTAATGGTATTCATCTGAGATCATGTTCTTTCGTACGGTACGGTACCACAATTCAACATATTACTCAATATTCCTCCACACTTTGCCATACTATACCACACTTTATCACAATCATTAATTCATTACCATTATATCTTTTCACTTTTCTCTCTCAATCTTTTTTTCTCCTTTATTTTTCACATTCTCTCTTATCACCTATCATATTAATCATAATTTTTCACAAACTTTACCATATCATTTCACATCTTATCGCACTTTCCACAATTCCATTGTATCACATCATTTTCATACCAACCAACCACATAAATGAACCGGGCCTTGCCAAAAAATACGAGTTTTCCTTTTACTTATTTTTTTCCCCACTAGTTCTCTGGACATAAATAGTTACAATATGATCATGGAACAACATAAACAGCTGGAAAAATGTTATTAAAAAAAATGTTGAATTGAATTATAATATATGGTGGGGTCAATTTAATAAATGGGGAGGCCACTTATAAGTTAACTCAAATCACTGGACTTGGACCTTTATTAGTTGCATCAATCCCATTTCCACCATCAATGTCATGACTCATGACCAGCATCAAAGCTACTACTCATCAAATAACACCAATTCAATTAAAATGTCATATCTTCAATTTATGTTACTTGCTTTTTTGACAACCTCCTTTTATTGACTCTTTTTTTTGAGTAATTGTTTGTTGTAGTACAACCAAAGGTAGCTATTGAATTATGAATTGAAGTGTTGAAGTATGCATGTATTTTAGGGTGCGTTTGGTTGTTCAATAATTCAAGGAAAATGGTCAATTTTCTCGGATTGATTTATTTTCCCCATGTTTGGATGCAGATTGACTTCGGGAAAGTTTTTACGTTGGACCCACCATTTTCTTAGGGAAAATTTCCCTTGGGTGGCTAAGGAAAATTTTTCTCAAAGAAAACTTTTCATGGGAAATTTTTCTGGAGTTCCTACCAAACACTCCCTTAAATTTATTTATGCTAGCTTTCATTTATTAAAGCTGTTTTTATAAAATTTTAAGCATACACATGTTACATAATTTGAAAGGACATTTGAATAATGTTATTCTTTTTATATAAAAGTGTTGTAATATCTTATCATCGTTAAATTTCTGTTATAAGGTACTCCCTCCTACCCATATTATCTGTCATTTTAACTAACTTTCTTTTTTCCCATAATATCTGTCACTTTATAATTCCAATAACACATTAATTACTAATTTATCAAATTAACCTTAGTACTTATATTTTTTTCTTCAATTTTTCCTTATTATTCACCTTTTTCCTTTTTATTTACCATTTTATTCAACATTTTCACATTTCCAATAATGTAAATTAATGTGAAATGGAAGTTTTTTTGGTTTTTTAAATTATGTCCCAAGTGACAAATAAAAAGTGAAGGAGGGGGTAAGTATCAATTTAGTGTTTACTTAACTCTTTAATTAAGAGGTGATGAGCTCGAAGCTAATGATTGACATAAGTGTACGTTTGTTTAAATATATATTTTTTTGTGTGAGTATTTTAAGATTTTAAGTAGGAAAATAGATGGATAAAGTCTCCAAAGGGCTAAAGGCAACATTCTATTAATGTGTATATATAAGTTAATATACAAAAAAAGTTGAGTTTTACAATTCTAATTTAAAAGTCATGTAAATGTATAAACATAGAGTTTGAAAGTATTTAGCTATTTTTTTAATAAAAAGTTGACTAATGTATAAATTAACTACAACGTAACTATTAAAATCAGTATGTTCATATACTATTGTGTAGAATGGAATGTTATATCCAAATATCGACCAACATCACATTAAGTCATTAACAACATTACAATCAAAATTATCCTAATTTCTTTTTTTTTTTGAAACACAAAATTATCCTAGAGTTGTAATCATAATTGTAATCTAAATTTTTTTTCTTTATTAAAATGTCAGAAATATTTTATTTTATTTGCAACAGCATAAAATAGAGATTAGGCATGCCAGTTAAAAAGCTTAATACGTGTCAATCCGGGGACAAAGAGAGCCGCATTTTCTCCAACGGTCTGTAGGATGTCACCTGACTGGCCCTGCACGGTCGTACGGATTGTCACCCCTGGGGTCGTACGGTCACTCCCTCCCCAAGTTCGTTGGACCTTTCTATCCTACCTAGGTATTTTTTCCCTCCACCCAATGACAAGCCGACACGTATACACCAATTTCCCTTAAAATATCAAGCTTATGCTTTTGACCCTTTTGTATTTTGCATTACACTTCATTAACTAAGGGTTACACAAGGTGGTTATTATAATGGGTGCCTTTAGCCCTTTGTGTGTTCATTAGACCTGTGTATTTTTTAATGCGCCATATATATATGATAGTAAAGTAAGATAGACGGATATTTGTAAAAGAGTGAGTGGGAAAACAGCCTGTCATTGCATAATTGATGTTACTGTTTGTATACCGGTACTTTTGTTCATGACAATATTTTCTTTTGGTATGGAAAGATCATAATGAAAAGCAGATATAGCGGGCGACAGCACGAGGGTGTGGGGTATGAAAAGACAAAATCACGGGACTCCACTCTCTTACAGTCTTACTATCCCCAAGCTATTGCATGACAGTTTTTAATGGTAGTTGCATCAAAAAATGAAAATTATAAACACATATAAAGTACTTAAGTGAATATCACAATCAAATGTTCAAGAGTCTAAGCTGGGGGCCGGATTACCCTTTAGAGATAGCCTCGTTGGCTGCTCTGGACTCTACTGAGTCCACTCCTTTCGTTGATTAAATGCATTTTTTTGTAGTTTTGAGTTGAATAAAAGAATATCTAATTTCAGTTAGCAATAAAATTTAATTTAAGTTAGTTTTTAAATAAAAATATAGGTAATTAATAAAAAAATGACAATTATATACAAGGCAAGACAACCCATGTGGTGGTAAGTTGGGTTGAAAATGACTTGACCAACTTGTGTAATAGATAGGTCCTCTATCAGTTCATTTTCAATCCTTTTCCGTGTTTTTATCCGTTTGTATTTTAATTCATTTCTAAATATAATATGTTGTGTTTTTTACCTTTTTACATATCTATACAAGAATATTATTTGTGTCTACATAATATTCCATGTTTTGCTTTGTATCCTAAGTTTTGATCGAATGTTTCTTAATAATATTAGACTCCTTTGTTTATTTAGTAGGAGCGAAGGTCTCATTATACTCCTTTTGCTTGCTAAATATTATGATATACATTTTAGACATGTTTTGCTTTGGCGGACTGGGTGGCTAAAGCTGGTATTGGAGTTGCGAATCATAGCCGTTGGCAGGGCGAATTACCTAGAGAGTTGAGATATATAGTTGTATCAAAATTTTCGGGTGTCTTCCTTAAGAGAAGGAGACCTTGATTGTTTTGCTTGCCTTTATAAAACAAAATATATATAAAAACAATTTTGTTTATAATTTAAATAGTTGAAAAAGATTATTTTATAACATAGATTGCAACAGACTGAAGTAAAATATTTCATTAAACATATTATGTTTTATTGTAGTAAATGATTTTTAAATTTTGAGTCAATTGAAAACAGTTTCTCTAAATTGCACCGATTACACCCTATATCTCCATACTTCATTTGGCGGGATTTTGAAGATTAGTTTTGGTTAATTTTAGTTAGTATACAAAAAATAACTCTTGGTGTTTTGGTTAATTTGTCAACTCTAATTAAAAGAAAGAGTAACATATTCATTCCATGGCCATGGACTAGTTGCTAAGATTCCATTTGCATTGCCTAAATTTGATAAGTGATCCCATCATTTGTTTGGACCACAGTTGTATGTACTTTGTACGTGAAGAACACGAAATCAAAATTTAATTTGTGATGTTTAATTTTCCTGTTGCTGTTGATACTTATTAATATTGATGTAGTTAGTGTCGATGAGTATTGATTGATGGTAAAACTGTGATTAGAAAATACTGCAAAGAACATATTAATATTGAGTAGGGTTCTCAACCAGCTTAATGAGTACTTGTTGTGTCATATTTTTCAGAAGCTAATTTTGCAGTAAATTGAGTGGCAAATCAAAGCTACATGTTAAATGTCACTATCTTATGTGACAGCAGGCCGTTCCTAGACTTTTTTTCTATTTTATACGCTGGAAGATATCGTGACTGAAGGGTCCTCTAAATTATGTTATATCCTCTTTTACCAGGTTCAAAAAAAAAAAAAGAGTAGGGTTAGGAAAGTGTCCTCAAATTATTCGACTTTTTGGCCCAATAATAATTAATTAAGTTTTTTAATTATATTAGGAAATTATTTAGATTTTCTTATTATATATATATATTTTTTTTGAAAATATATATATACATATTTGAAATTAAACCTATTTCATTAATAGCAAGCCATACGACACTTACAATGAAAATCGTGATTGAACAATTGTAGATCTAAAATATAGATATGAAATTCAACTTCCAAATAACTAATACTAATCCTACTGACGTTCGACTCTGATTTCTTCGATGACTTTGCATCTTTCCTCGATGACTCTGCATCTTTACCATTGACGGAGGACTCACAACCCGTGCTATAACGATCTGAAAGTAGATCTTCATCCAACGTATTAGACCACACCAACTGAACAAAAACTCTAGAAAGATAATAAAACCCTTAATAAGGGTACAATAAAACTCTAGAAAGAGACTAAAAACCCTAAATAAGGGTACAATAAAAACTCTTACAAATGAAGAGACTAACTTTCTTTGCGTAAATGTAAAACCAAACTAACAATTGAAGTAGAAATCAATCAAATTGGGGCTTACCATTGACAAAAGAATCGATGACAGCCCTTTCAAGGAAGTGGAAGCTAGGGTTTCCTAGAGAGAAAAAGAGAGGAGGATGCTAGGGTTTGCGTGATTTTCTTATATATAAAATTCTCTAACTATATTAGATTTGTTGAATCTAATTAGAGTGATGATTAAAATAGGTTTAGAAGGATTTCCTTATTATATTATGTTCCCCAACTATGTTTAGAAATGTGAGGGCTCTGGAGTATGTAGGGGTGGGCAGCAGGTTGGGTTCCCATAAGGTCGAGAGGGTCGAATCATATAAAATGGGGGTCACCAATAGGTCGGTTAGTTAAAGGGTTAGTGGATGGGCCGGGTGGAGTTAGCCTATTAATAACTCAAAGTGAATAGTTTTTCTATTATTTTAAATACTAAACTTACTTAAATAATGTCTTACTAATATTCCACATTAAATAATAATTAGCATAATTACTTTGTATGGTACAAGTAAACTTCAGTTTGGTACATTAGAATACAAATACAACGCTTTTTCATTTTGGTATTACAAAATGCAATTCTAAATTATATATATGATGCACCACAATCCAATGCAAACCCATAAAGTACATACAGTGCACTACAGTTTATAATATCAATGACATATTAATGATTAATTTAATAATTTATTATATATATTTTTTGTTGTTTGGTACAGTCTATCCTTGATATTAACTATTTCATGGCAATTTATCATTTTAAACTATAATTATGTAATATAATTTATATTTTCTTGATATCAATTCGAAACCTCAATTATTTGGAGCCGAGGAAATATATAAAGAGAAGTGTAAATTAAATAACAAATTTTGTTGCAAAAAAAAAAAAAAAAGGCACAAGAGGCTTACAATCCCAAAAGTGGAGCAACATGGGGACATGATAAGGTCATTAGAGATAATAGAATAATTTTAAAAAAAAATGATTAAAGTTGCAATTAGGTCATATCCATGTTTTCTTTCTTTGAGCACCATTCTTTAGTTTTCCCTCTTTGGTGAAGTGAAGCAAATGGTTGGCCTTCAAAGCTTAGTTTTGCATGCTCTAAGGTTATTCACCACCAACTTCACCTTGTTTGCCCACATTTGGAAATTATAATTTCTTAATATTCTAGTATATATATGTACTGCGCAATTAGGGAAGCAAATTCAATGAATTTTGAAAAGAAAAATTGAACTCCAATAATTCATATTTTGAGTGGTTCGACAATATCTGAATTTTAAAAATATACATTCGCGGTCATAAGTTTCGATAAATTGTATTATATTTTGGACCACTACGAATGAATTTACATACTTTGTCCCAATTCTTTTCCGATTTTTTTTAAATTTTTATGATTTCCCTTTTTATTCCTCCAAAAAATCATAATAATTGTTTGGATTCTAAAAAAATCTAAAAATTGTTTTAGTGACTACACTTCATAACCTTCTAAGGGTATGAATGAAAAACTTTACAAAAATCTGAAACTTTAAAAGCCCAAAGTTGGAGTTGGATTTGGTATCAGAAAAATATTATTTGACAAAATTTGGGACCGCTGACATACATTTTTAAAGTTTGGATTATCGTTGTCCAAAGTAGGAATTATTGGGTTTTTAATGTTCCTCACCAACACTCACATACTTATCGTAAAAAGTAAATGAATGCTCCATCTAAATACCAATCCCAAGTGGCGGGGGTGAAAAGTGGAATATTTACCATCCATGCAAGTATATCTTGTTGCAAACAAAGGGTTGATCAAGGCTGCGAGAAGGAAACAAATCTGAGTCGTGGACGGACCACTGCTTTAAAAGTGATTGCAGCTCGATCTCAATGTCAATCGAACATATACGTTGGCCGCTTCCCAAAGTTAACTCATACAATCCCTGGATACATGCACTCGTGGCCAAAGGCTTAGAGTATGCAAAACTATTTGCCCGGAAAAATGAAAGAAGGGAGGAGGACAAGATGACTGTGTTGGTGTATTTTCTAAGGCAGCAGAACAATCAAATATATAGATGAAAGATGGTTGTTGGAGAACAAAAACTGAAGAGACAAGGATCATCATTATGAAGGGCAAGAATCATGCAACAATTAAAAAGGAAGGCGGGAATTCTGCGTCAATCAATGGCAATTATAAGAAAATGTGGAAAATTTGCGATAACTAATGACAGAAATCTAGAAAGAATTAATCCAGTCAACGCAAAAAGTCAAACCGGAATCAAAACGACCCAACTCATGCCTGCGAGACACGCCCAACCTCACTCGGAAAAATGGACGACGACAGCACATGTGTGTGGAAGCTCAAACCAAGTCCTCCTCCATAAAACACACCTTCAAGCAACACAACGCTAGCTAGAAAAGTAAGAAATATAAACCCTCCAATTCAAAAACTTCTTTTTTCCTCCTATGTGGGACAAAAGAAGGATACAAAAGAATAAGAAAGGTCGTGTTGCGATTACCATCAAGCTTCACTTCCAACATATCTTTGGCGATTGATTTTAAACTTGAAACCTTTTGGCTGCTGATCGAGTTGACTTCTTTATATCTTTCTTGAACTGTATTTAGTGCAACCTCATGAGTTGAAATCTACTCGATGTGATAGACCATGCTAGAAAAGAGGAACTTCATGACATATTCAATCCAAACACCTTAACTAAAACAAGCAAGCCTCACATGTTACTAATCAACCAACTTCCACAACCTAATGTCTACAAATATATAAAAGTTTATACAAAGTCTAAGAGAAAAAAATCACTCTAACACTCATACTAAAGCAAGAGAAAAGCCTTGCACCTAAGTGAGAATAGTATAGTTACATTAACAATGAATCAATAACACTATAAGGAGTAGGTGGCAAATAGTTGATGAAAGGGATGTTCACATGGATGGAAACATTGCTTAGTAGACATTGATTTTTACCCCCATCATACATTACAAAATAGGGTTTGTTCTTCATGTGTCCTCTATACATACATGGTAGGGTAAGAATAATGCAATTATGTCCTTGATATATGCTATAATATATTTTGTTGGCTATCCATATGTACCCTATTGTGCATTCACATCTATCGTTCAAGGTGTTACGTACTTCTAAGTTCTAATAATCATACAAAGTACTATGTTGTTGTTGCTCTCTTCCAACAAAACCCAATGAAAGGGGAAAAAACTCGTCTAAACTTGATTTGACAAACAAGTCATTTGGTTTACTGGGTTGAACATTCGACAGTGATAAAGATTATTCATTGCTATAATGATATAATAACTAGGCTCAACTCTCAGCGTAGGTCCAAATTATTAGGATTGGGGATCACTTTGACAAATACCGATACTAAATCAGTGAAAAGAAAAATACGAGATAGACAAAAGGCTTAATGTGGAAAACCCATAAATTTGGAAAAGAAAAACCGATCAACAATATTGAACTATATCTTTGAAGATTTACAACATAAATAATGACAACTCAAAAAAAAAAGCCATAAACTTAGATTAGGCCTTGTTTTGGTTAAAACAGTTCCACAATTCGACTTACTTACCGTTAGGACTCATGTACATGATTGTTAGGGTTTAGGGTTCAGTTTGAGTCAACCCCAAAAATCAATCTAGGGCGTTCTAATATGTTGCAAAAATTCAAGAGAATTAAATTCGATCAAGACACTACAATTGGGGAACATAAATTTCAAACTCTCGTACCAATAAAATACTATATATGTTGACAAGGAGGACTAGGAGATCGTATTATATATATAGGGTGTGGCATATTCTTCAAAGTAGATAGGTGTATGGAAGTGCTCACTAAACGGTTGAATAAGGCCATGCTAGCTAGTACATGGATCTAGCTAGCTAGGTTTGGAATTTTTAGGGCAGATATATATTTATATTGTAAGTCGGACCACCCACCGGACATCCTATCTCAGAGAAAGTCTGATGAGTTCACCAGCCTATAGGGAAGAGGGAAACCAACCAGGCATACGTACACGCGCCTGTCACTGCTTTCACGAATCAATTCCAGGACATGTGGATTACCGTAGTGCAACAACTACCACTTAGCTCATTGGTATGTGTGTGTGTGTGTGTGTGTGTGTGTGTGTGTGTGTGTGTGTGTGTGTGTGAGTGATGATAGTTTTGGTATTTGAAAGTAGAGAGAGTGGAAGGTGAAAAGTTATACATTAATGGTGGAAAAAACTTTTCACTAGTTTATAATAGAGAGTACTACTTGGACTAATACTTAGTTAATGGACTACTATTGGGCTAGTAGTGGTACAAGGTTCAATACTTCGATTGAGCCGCACAAGTGCGCGCGTCAGTTGTCAGCTTTTGTCGCCTTATTAGGCGGCATTTAACACTTTATAGTTGTCAGAACATATAGTGGACTCGACTACACTATATAGTTTTCATTTTATTTATTTGATTTAATTTAAATAAATAATAAATTATAAATTATCCAGTAATTTGATTCCTAGAAAATAGGAAGCAACTTTACAATTTTATCTGTAAGAACTGCTTAGCCAATTAATAACTTCTTTCTCTTTCTGTTCCTTTGCAAGATTTCATTCACAAAGATATCAGGGAATTCTCAAATTTGCTCAACTAAATTTTCACAATATTTACCATTCACAAAGGAATATTTGGTAATCTAAAAAATATCCAAGTGATAGAGGACAAATAAGTCCTTACAGACAGTAAATTCAATTCACATTTAAACATTTTTTTTCCCAAAAATCACTCAACAGTGAGAGATATTGCTCAACTTGATCAAGAAAATTTTCAGCTCTTTCAATAAAAGAAAATCTAATGAAAAATCAAATAATAAACAAGAATCTGAAAGATGTCAGGGATAATGGGGAAATATTTTACCACTTTGGTAAAAAAAAGATGCAGAATTTAACAGACGAAGATTCATATTAATGTATAAAGATGGTGATAATAAAGCAGTGAAAAAACCTAGTGGTAAAATCCATGCATGTATAATACCCACACCCGACTATTGCTCCATTGACACGTACGAACCAAAAAGCTTCTCTTTTTCAGATTAATTATTGCCATATAGCTCACCCTTGAAACCATTAGACAATTCAAGGTACCCTCTTTGATTTTCCTTTTTTAAAATATAATTTTTGTAATTGTTATCCGTAAATTGTACTCCCTCCGTTCTATATTAATTAATTATCATAATTTTGGCTTTTACGGTATCTAATGTTACTGTTTGATTTATAATTTCTTACATAATATGTTTAAGGTCAAAATTTTTAAAATTTGACTGCATAATTTTCAAAGACGATAATTAATATAGAATGGAGGGAGTAACTAGCTAGCTAGCTAGATACCATTGTTTGGTTTGGAATTGCATTGCTGACTCCAATTTGATCATCATGTACCTTCCTTCTTGAGCATAAATATGCTCAAATATTGAACAACACGAAAAGTTAAACTGAATAGTCAGGTTTACGAAATTTTATTGTTTGGTCATGGTAGTTCAACTATTAAGATCTATATTGTAGTAGGATTAAACAGAATTTCTTTGACTTTCCTTTTGAAGTTCACATCCATCCAACTAATTAGACGCTATATATTAATTGTACATTGATTTCTAATATATATATATATATATATATATATATATATATATATATATATATATAGTTCAGATATTGCACATCAAATCAAGGTTGGTTCGTAAAAGATCCATAATCAGAGGTTGAGTGTGGTGGAGATAATGTCGATTCACGGATTTGTAGTGGTGCTAGGTTTGATAGGGTTAAGATTATTGCAAGTAGAGCTAAATTAGGGCAGCGTCGATTGATGATTAGTTGAGAGAGACTAGACTGAGATAGTTTTTGACATGTCCTTAAGAGAAGTGAAGATGTATATGTTAGGAGATGTGAAAACATTGGGATACCACGTGGGAGTCGGAGATGTGTATAAGACCTAAAAAGTCCATGAGAGAGTTGATTAGATCTTATCTGAAGCAGTTAGGCCTAGCGGATGACATAACACTAGATAGAGACAGTTTGGAGGGCAAGTATTCAATTCAGGTGGTAGGGTGAGGCTTGCTGGTACGATAATGCACTTAGCCTTCATTTGTGTCTTGTATTTCTTATTTGATTGTGTTATCTAGGTATGCCCGTTAACTACACGGGGCCACCCGTATATATGCATCTCCACTTCCGGAAGCTATTCGATTTCTTGGTCTTTCAATTAGTTTTTCAAAGGTTTTCCATCTGGGTTTCTTTCAATTAATGTCTAAACTAGTTTTCAAAATGTCGTACCAGGTTTTCAAAAATTTTTTTTTTTAGTTAGTAGAAATTAGTTTCTCCATGAATTTCAGTTCATGGGAGAAGATTTTGTCTACATTAACAATCCCATATCCCGTTTAGATGTGTTTCCTATGGAGTTTGTTTTGTTTGTTTTGTTTATATAAAGATTAAATTAAATTGAATGATACTGAACGAAAAAGAGTTAAAATATACCTAAGGAAATACTTTTTTTTTCTTTTCATCTTATCTTTATTAATTTGTTGTTGATTGATACAAAATAAAAATGCAAAATGAAATAAAAATATAATTTGAAAACATGATCAATTATAAGTACATATTATAAATTTTTAACTTTAAAAAAGCAATAAGCCATAGAATACTTTAAGCACAACAATATGATAACTCATGGTGGTGGTACTGTAGCTTCTTTTTTCTAATTTTTCTTTGGTATACATAAATGTGTTTATTTGACATTTTGACATAGCTACATTCAGGAAGTGAAAGTTAAATCAGATTATATCCCCCAGTACACACAAAACCCTAATCAACAGATAAGCTTATATGGCTGCTAGGTTTTTTTTTTTCTTAAACTTGACTCCTGTTAAGTTGTTGGAAAAGAAGTGTGAAAATGAATTGATTGACCAAACATTCATCAGCATTATATTAGTCAACACTAAATTATATATCAAAAGTTGAAAAGAACTAACCTTTTTTAATATAACAGAACTAAGGTTTACATCGTTTATTGGCCAATAAGCTGTGACAAATTTAGAAATTGTGATTAGGGGTGACCAATACATTATTATATTCATATGATAGACATAAAACTCACTTTTTTTTTCCCAAACTATACTAAATTATTTTTTTCTCTAGGATTAATGATAGTCGCGCGTGGCCACCCTCGACATACATGAAGATTCGCCTGATAAGTCCATGTAAATTTGAAATAACTAAGACGAGTAATTGTCTAGTACTATTTTACAACAAAGAATAAAAAGAGTACTTTAAAATACTTGATTTAGTTAAATCAAAACCCAATTTTGCATTTGGGAATTGAACAAAAAGAATAGTGACATAATTGTAACATATATATGTTGAAGGAGGATCATATATATAAACCACACATAGCTAGGTATAGCTAGGTAGATAGATCTAGAAAGAGAAAGATAGAAAGATACCCAATTTAGCCGAGGAGGAGTAAATTTAAAGGGTATGTATGTAATGTAAACTCTAGCAAACTAGAAATATCCAGAGGTAATACATATGACAGCCATAGAAATAGAATTGTATGATTAATTATTCATATTTCAGGGGTTTCCATGCATTTTCCTCTTTCTTTTTCTTTTTCTTTTTCCTTTTTTTTCTTTTCAATTGTTTTATTTTTAAATGAATAAGTATCTGTTTTTGTGAGGCAACTGATATACAATTATGGAACCCTAGGGCTAAGGGGGGGCCTGAGGACACATAAAAGGAGAAGTAACCCTTTCCTAAAGAGAGCACTGAGTGAGGAGTTACTACTACAACAACCACTACTAGTAATAACTGAGAGAGAAAAAGAGAGAGAAAAGAGAGAGATTAATTGATGGGAAGAGGAAGAGTAGAGTTGAAGAGGATAGAGAACAAAATAAACAGGCAAGTGACATTTGCTAAGAGAAGAAATGGTCTGCTTAAGAAGGCTTATGAACTCTCTATACTATGTGAAGCTGAAGTTGCTCTTATCATCTTCTCCAATAGAGGGAAACTATATGAATTCTGCAGCTCTTCTAGGTCTAATAATCTCTCTCTCTCTCTCTAGAACTCTCTCTCTCTCTCTCTCTCTCTCTCTCTATTTGTGTTGTTGTTGATTGTTTTCACTCTCTGAGTAGAATGACGGATCTAAGTCTTCTGATTAAGTCTTCTGATTAGGGATGACCAATATACTATTATATTCTTTCTATACATATAAAATCCATAACTTTTTCGCAAATTATGTCAAATTAATATATTTTTTTTGGCCCCCGATGGCCGTCGTGGCTACCCTTGGGTTAGGCTGGGATCTGCCAGTGTCTGAGTACTTCGAAAAGAACTGATTTCAGAAAAATTGCTTACATACAGATCTCTAAGTATTCATTTCGTATTATACTCTGTATTAGCCTAGCTAATCGACATGTGGTTCGTTGGAAATTAATTATATGAAAATTTCTATGCACTCACATATATGCGGACCTTGTTTAACTGAAATTTACCTTTGAGTCAATTAGAACCGACCTTTCATTTTTTAAAAGAATTTAGGAATAAGACTACGTACTGCATCAGATCTTTTATATCCTGTTTTGCAGGAAGGTGTTTTAATGAAATCTATTTGCATTTGGTTGGTTTGGAGTTGATCTCGAATATATTTCTCAAGATCTAAACTAAGATCGACATCCTTGTTGGTTATATTTATATATTATACAGAAATTATATGGAAAATTTTCTCTTATAAAGTAAGTTTAAAGGGGATGATCAGTGGATTTTGAATTATGATTTGGGGTTTTAGTTGGAGAAGTATGTGTTGGATTTAGGATAATTAATTGTTGAATTTAAGTTTCAATTGGAGAATAATGTGTGGGGTTTTGAGTAATTAGGGCATTGCAAATCATCAAAATCAAAATAAGAGAAAAGTTTTGAAGAATTAGAGAAGTGCAAATTAAACAAGTTCTTTTGTTTTCAATCATGTTGTTTTGTTTTTTTTTATTATTATTATAAGCGAATTAAATAAATCTTTTTTGTGAACAACAGGATTAAATAATTATTATTACTGTTGAGATTTTTGCTTGCAGAGATGTGATGTTTTGCAGAAGCAGCCTGCTTAAGCATGTCTTCAATTTTCGATGTGATATCTTAAAAAAAAAAAAAAAAAAAAACTCTGCCTGCTTAGTTAGATTCCATGGCTCTTGATAAATTTATTTGTTTATATTTATTAATTTATACAATATTTTCTAATTTTTTTGTTAATTTATGTTGGGTTTATATAAATCAAACAAATTAAAATGATATTTTCCTTCTTTTTGGAGTTATCTTCTTCCATGTATTTCTTTTTGCAGCTTTAATTTAAATTTTATATTATTTTTGCATCATTAATCCAATTTGTAGGCATATTTTCTGTCTGGCTCTCTGAAATTAGATCTCAAGCAAAAAAGAAAGGTTTTGTTTTCATATTTTGGAAAAACATCCCCAACAATTTTTTTTGTTCAAATCAAGTAACCCACAAAATTTTATAAACATGGTTGTTTTTAGCTTTGATAGTGATAATCAATGGAGGGATTACTCATTAGTTCCTATTTATTATTGCAATTTACTTTAAGATTCTTTAGTTTGGAAAGAAATAAACTTGTTTTCTATTTCTTTCAAGGCATTACTTTTTAATTTTCTAATTTTAATTTTTAATCTTCTACGATCCGAATATTTTTATTGATGATTAGCACTTTAATTTCTATCAAAACTTTACTCTATTTCAGAAATAGGATTTATACATTATTAACTCTTACAATTTAATTGAAACCATAGTAAAATAATTCATTTTTGTGATTTCTAATTTAATATTATTTTCTTAAAAGACTACCTTTAAAATAATTTCTTAATTCCGCCGCTGAATTCTTCACGAGAAAAGCAGTTCCCCTCTCTCTAATTCCCAAAAGAAAATTAGTAAATTTTGTCAATTTGGGTAAATATAAAGATGATGGATAACTATATCTTTAATGAAATTAACATCATAAAATTTGTTAATATTTGACTTAAATCTCTAGATTTATGCTAGTTGGACCTATGCAATTAATGATTCTTTTTTTTTCATAACAGTTTCTGTTGTTCTGAAAGTATACTAATGCTTATTATAATGTATTTGAATCCTTATATATACAAATAGTAGTATGCTGAAGACAATTGAAAGGTACCAGAGGTGCAGCTATGGGGCTCTAGAAGCCAATGGTTCCTTGATTGATAATGAGGTATTTATTTATAGTTATTTGATCAAATATCTTTTTTTATCAATATAATTTTCAAAAGATTTTTTTAAATCCATCGGAATCACTCTTTTCATTTACAGTATCTATACATGCAAGAATGTTGTATATACTTTGATCCCTCATACTTCAAGTTAGCAACACTAAATTGAAACTTGTTGTTGCCCACTCAGACAATTTCGTCGATAATATTAAAAAATTGTATTGCAAATTTGGAAATTCAAGCAACAAGGTCCAAAAATCAGTTGTCTTAATTAGTAACTAATTAAACAAGGTTCGAGTTAGCCGCCAATATTGTCTAATGTCTCAATTGTTCAAACCCAAATCTTAACCAGACCCAAATTAGTAACTTGTTGTTGTCCATCACACAATTTCGGCGATAATATTAAAAAATTGTATTACAAATTTGGAGATTTAAGCAGCAAGGTCCGAACATCTGTTATCTGAATTAGTAACTAAACAAGGTTCGAGTTAGCCAATATTGTCTAATATCTGAATTGTTCGAAGCCAAATTTTACCCAGACCCAGATTTTAATGGTGTCTATTTCTAGCCTAGGGTTTTTGATTAAAGGGGGGGGGGGGGACCATACTAGTACCACATATAGTTTAACACAGAAACTTGAAAATGCAAATAGTCTGAAAATTAAACCATTTGTTTTGAAGTCCTACAATAAGAAAAAGTAACCATTTTACTTTCTTCATTTCCCATAATTGATTGATCAAACAATTTCTGTGTGACTCAGAGTAACTATCAGGAGTACCTGAAGCTGAAAGCCAGGGTTGAAGTCTTACAACAATCCCAGAGGTAATTTAAAGAGATTTTACCATTAGGGTTTTTACCTACTTTAAACTCCAATAGATCTGATCAAATAAGATTTGGGGATTTTTCTTTCTTTAATTAAAACAAAATGAATGAATAGAATGTTAATGGAGGTTGTTGATAATGATGGGTGTAGGAATTTGTTGGGTGAAGATTTGGGGCCACTCAACACAAAGGAGCTAGAGCAGCTTGAGAACCAGCTTGAAGTGTCCTTGAGGCAAATTAGGTCCACTAAGGTTTGTATTTATTTCTCCAAAGCTGCCAAAATTTTGATTCAAATATTTAAATTTTGTCCGACCCACAAAAACGGGTTTGCCCCTAGACTTTTTCGTATGAATTCGACTATTGACTGATTTGGTCGAAAATTTGCATACAATACTTCTCACTTTTCTATTGTTTGAACTTGAGTATGACCCTAGTTTAGATCTGAATTGTCAGACATGGTTCGACCCTGAAAAATTAGACAATAATGGAGCTTAATTTCTCATCTGAATTTCAACATTATAAACTTGATTTGTCTGACTTGAAATCACCCCGAACCTAGTTTTTAACGGTCTTTTTCCCTAGTCGCTTCACTTATTTCTACAGCTTTATCACCCAGAAAAGGTGAAAAAATGAATTTAATTTGATGATCCTAAGTTAATTTGATAGTGTGATTTACATTATTAATTATATTACATATACAATAATGCAATTAATCTGACAAGTCTTTTTCCATGCAATTGATTATTTGATCAAATCAGACTCAACAAATGTTTGATCAGCTTGCTGATCTGCAAAGAAGGGTATGTCTACTTCAATTTGATTTTGATGCTTAGTTTTTTCAGATACATTAATTCTGACAACATATACTCATCATTTTTTTTTTTCCCTTCACTTTTTCCCCAACAGGAACAAACCCTAGTTGAGAATAACAGGACCTTGTTGAAGAAGGTATACTATATATATAGTTTTCAGTATTTGGTCTGTTAGTTTTTATTTTGATTGATTATTCACAAATTTAAATGAATTGATCAGTTGGAAGAACACAGTAGTCCACCACAAGAGATTGCACCACAAAGAATGCAATGGGAGGGTGGAGAAGATGAACACCAAAACATCCCATTCAGTAGGATTACTACCCACCAATCTGAGCATCAGGGTTTCTTCCAACCCTTGATTTGCTCCAATAATCCACCTTTGCATATGGGGTAATTCCTTCCATTCTTTTTTCCCCCCTAAACCCTAGTATCTAGTGTCAAATTCATGGGTAAAAAACAATTGGGTAAAAGTTAATTTTTGGTAATTTTTGACAAATTTACTCTAATATATTAAAAGTAATTTATATTATTTTTTAAGTTTGGTAATTTTTGGTAACTTTTTAGTAAATTTTGGTAAATTTTGGCAAAAATTGGTAAATTTTGATAAATTGCTCTTGAAGCTCATCATAAATGATTCGCTTGCCCCGAAATGACCCGGCCCAATAGGGAAATCCCAATTCAGTGGGCCTTTCGATACAATGCAGTATCCCGACCCTTAACTACCAGAGCGTTGTAAATATTCGGCATCTTACCGGGAGGAAAAGCTACGTCGAGTACCGGACCAATAATTTGAGCTTTTGCGAGAACCATTTACATAGAGTTAAAAAAAAAGGGGTGCTTGCTATCTAAGAATTGCTCCATGGATTTCATCGCGAAATAGGAATCCGTATTATCAAAGGATTTCTCGGGATTTTTTCTAGTTGAAGTTACCCATGAATTTGACAGACCTTAACTTAGTACGGGCTTTTTCTTTTTTTTTTTTTTTTTTTTTGCGGGTAATGTTGGAAAGGGTAAATATTAAGTTTAGATTAGGGTGTGTCAAATTAATGGGTAAAAAGTAGTTCGGTAAAAGTTAAATTTTGGTAGTTTTTGTAACTTTTGGTAAATATATTGTTCAACCCTAGGTTACATCCATTTGAATTTTTATTAATTTCCTGTATATATTGTATTTATTTGGAATATAGGTATCTTCCAATAAGTTCAACTGAAATAACTGTGGCAACACCAAGCCAACATGTCAATGGATTCAATCTTCATGGATGGATGATTTGAGAATGGAAAGTCCAGAGGTGATTATACACAGCAAAATTACAATTGCTCTTCGTAATTAATATATATTATATATTTTAAGCTTAAGTTTTTGGTTGAAATAGTTATGTCCACGTGAATTTTTAAGTATAAGTGTGGAACTTTAACTAGTTTTTAATTTTAATAATTACTGTCCATAATTAATTGCATAAGGAATGTCAAAACACTACTAATATTGCAGTGTATCATGATGGGGCTACTTATCATGAGCACTTTTGCTTGTGAATGTGAACTTAATTAATTACTATTCTTGATAATTTATAATTACCTCTTGGATGTTTTTACTCATTATATGTAGAACTTGGTAAATTTCTCACAACTAGTTATGTAATGGGATGAAAAATATTATTCTCCAATAAAATTTAATCTTAACGGAAGCAAATGTTTTCTTTGCAAGAAAAACCTTGAATGACAATTAAAGGGTCTATCAACTAACTTAGTCCAGAGATTTTGTAGGTATTTCTTGAATTCCCTTTATCCGTTGTGGCCCGTTAGATTGAAAATTAGATTGCATTTTTTGGACTACTGTGCTCCTATATTTCTGAATGAATTTAATCAATATATGCGAACAAATTTATGAGCATGAATGTATTAATTTATGATCATACTTGGAGCTAGTGAGAATATATAGAAGCAATTGAAAGGGTAGTTCGCTACATCAAAGAGAGCATATGCAATGCAAAATTTCATCCATGGAATTTTGATCCCTTCTCTCCTAATTGGCACACCTTCTCTCCTCCTTTTTCTTCATTCCTTTGAGTTCTGGAACTCTGCAGCATTTCATAACTCAAAGGAATTGAAGAAAAGGAGGAGAGAATGTCAGAATTCCATGGGTTTCATTCCGCATTGCTAGTGCTCTTAGGAAAGGATTCCTAATATCTAGAGAATCTCAACAACAAGCGATAGGCCAATAGCTAGTAAGATATTGTGATTCAGATTGGGGGGTCTGCCCTGTTCCAAGAAGATCTCTAACGGGATGCTTTGTTATACTTGGAAACTCGCCTATTGCGTGGAAATTAAAACCAAGAAGCAGTGCACAGTGTCTTGCTCATCTGACAAAGCTGAATATCGCTCCATGACAACTACTCCCTCCATTCCTCAATAATTGTCACTTTGGAGTTTAGGGAAGATTTTAAGAAAATAGTATTGAAAATGATAATTGCATTGAAAATGATAAAAGTAAGAGTTAAGTTTCTATTTTAGTTATATATAATTGTATTGGAAATTGTAAAATTAAGAGGTAAATTTGAAAAAATGTCATTAATGTTACATTGGAATTGTAAAATGATAGATATTGTGGAAAATAGAAAATTGATGAAAGTGACAGATATTGAGAAATGGAGGGAGTACCATTAATGAGCTGGTGTGGCTCATTACATTCCTTGCTACACTAGGAGTCGTAATTACTACACCTATACATCTATATTGTGATAGTCAAGCAACGTTACATATTGCTAATAACCATAGTTTTCATGAATGCACCCAAGCATACCAAGATCGAATGTCATTTGTTTGTGAAAACGTGAAAAATTCAAATGTTTCCTACTCGGTCTGATCAAGATCTTCATACTCCAATTTAAGGGAACACAGTTGATATAGTATTTTAGTAGGCTTGGAAAAGCTTCTTTGTTTATGAGTTCCCTTTAACATCCAGTTTTTAACAAGTTTCTTTGTTACATTTAGGCCATGTTCGGCAAAATTAGCATTTTAGGTAGTGGATAGCGGTTTATGTAGTGGATAGCGGTTTAAGCAGCGGATAGCGGTTTAAGTAGCGGATAGCGGATGATTGTTCAAATGAAAATTGTGTTCGGTAAATTTAGCGGTTGAATTAACAGATTAATGTGAATTGACATAAAAGGATATGAAAAATTTTGAAAGATAAAATTTTCAAAGGGTATTTTTTGACCGAAAAATATGAAACGCTATACCCCAAACGCTAAACGTTAACTTTATTAGTGTTTCACAAAACGCTATTCAAAACGCTAAACGCTTCTCAAAACGCTAGTTTACCGAACAATAATATTTACGCAATTAAAGTTTTGACTTGGTCAAAACGCTAAACGCTACCCGAAACGTTACTGCCGAACACAACCTTATTTTTCTTTCGTGAATTAAAGTTTATTGGGAAGATTATTTTTGCTGAAAATCCTTTTTGAGGGAATCTCAACGTGCATGCAATTGCAATGTTTCTTTCTTGAACTCCTAAGCTGGCCTTAGAGAAGGAAAACCCTAATTGTCTATGCCCTAGATCTAATTGCAATTCTTCCTCTAATAATTTGCAATTTTCTTCTTCCATACCCTCTATGTTAATTATATCCTCCTGTAAGGTTGTACCTATATTTTGAACTCAACCATGCATCTTACAGGGAATTTTCTTTTACAATCTCTAGTAACTTAAAATATTGGAATAATAACCAACTACATGGTCACCTCTTTAAATTCAAATATATAAGCATATATAAATTTACGAATAATATCTGTGTTAGTATATATATAAATCCCGACACAATAAAAGCACATAAACACCAGCAACAAATCTCAATATAATCTTACTAACACAAGGTCGGACAATATTCAAATGAAAACAATCTTCTTCAAAATAAAAGTGCATGAAGAATTGATTCCGGCGAGTAAAAGCGCCTGGACAAGAATAACAACAACAAACTGTCAGAGGAATTGCAAATATTTTAACGTGGTTTTGGAGATTTAGAGATAGACAGTTTTAATATATAACACCCCGGGTATATGGTTAAATGTGACTTAAAGGAATAGAAATGACTACTTATATCAGCAAGGTGCACATTCCTTTTAGGAAATTCATCCGTTGGGAACTCAACAGTTAATTGTGTTTCGCTGGGAGTAGTATCAAGATGGGTGACCTCCTAGGAAATTTTCCCAAGTAGCGTGTGAGTGAGGACAAAACACGCTGAAAGGACCCGTGCTGTTCTATGAAATTAATCGTCGATCCCTGAAATAGTTATCAATAATATCCACGACCCGGTAGGGGTCGGGGCGTTACACTTTATTTTCCCAAATTAAAATTTATGGAGGGGTTAATTTACGTAGATGTAAAGTGAGTGAAAGCACATGGGCAAATTCATAAAATCATGACCATGTATTGAATATCACCAAATTGTAGTAAAGCACGAAAATCCAAATACCAAATTGCATGCAGTAAAATAGCAATGTCAAGAGAAAGAAAGTGACGATTCTAATTTCTAAGGTTGTCATATATATATACACATACTAGATTTGGGCAATCACACAACAGTATTAATAGGGGTGTCAGAAATGGGTTTCTTCATGTATTTCTGAATAAGTTTTATTGGGCCTGGGGCCCAAATTAAAAGCCCACCTTAGACCCTTCAATTATTGTGTTTTAGTTATTCACAAAATAAGCATACAAACTTTCTGCCTAACGGCTTCCTATAAAGTTCTCAGATACTTTCCTTTTTCATTTCTCTTATATTTATTATTATCACTTTTTTCCCCTTTATTTACTGGAATGCATGCAAAGACAATATCACATCTTTCTAGAGCTGACAAAATTTTGTCCGACCCGAAATATCTGAACTGTCCGATTTTGGAAAAGATTGGGTTGGACATAAAACCAAGTCCGAACATGAATTTCCCGTCCGAATTTTAACATTGTCTGCACTTGTCCAACCTAAATTTACCCGAACCCAAATTTTTTCCCTATGCTGCATCCTTATCTCTTCATTTATTTGATTATTTCCCAAATGTTGTCAATGTTTTCTTGAAAAAAAAGAGGTAAATTTGATGAATAAGGCAATTGTAGTAGCTACATGAAAAGTATGTCTTACTATAAATGCAATGACGCACGTTGTCTATAATACTAGTACCTCTATTTGTTTATATGTGATTTTTAAGGGGAAAAGAAAAAATATCAATATAATTATGGAATAGTTAGTGAAAATGTTAATTAAAAAATTTTAATTAAAATTATTATTTAAGATGTATTTAATAAATGTTAAGGTTAAAATAGGAAAAGTACCACTCCATTTCTTAATATTTGTTATCCGATCCTAAAAATTGTGCAATCAACCGTGATAAACTTTGACGATAAACTTTAAAAGTTAAGCATAAAATAAGAAAAGTAATCTCTTTGTTTCTGAACATTTGTCACCCCGGAAATTGTGTAATCAATTGTGATAAACTTTGATAGTAAACTTCTCAATATATATGATGATTTATTATGTAAAACTATTATTATCAGATGTATAGTAAAAATGATTTCATAAAAGTTATTGAAGTCTTGCTATTACTATATATTCCCTCCATCCCAATATATATGAGATGTTTGAAGCTTTTTCACCAAAATCAAGAGAACCACTTGGTTATATAAAAATTTAGATAGTGAGAGCACTCATAATGGTGAGCTTGAGTTTGGCTAATTGGATGACGTGTAATCTGTGGACTTCTATCAAGAGAATCAAAATTTAACCCTTTATTTAGCTTGCTTTCCAATTGTGAGTATGAGTTTGACTCATATTAATTAAAAAAGTAAGTGGGTACTACTTAATAATATAATTAATTTGGTTATATTAATAAAAAATGAGGTGGAGGAGGAGAGAGAAAAAATTATGATTAAAATATTATTATCTTAAACTCGCTTTCAAACTCGTCTCGCGAGACTAACGGCGAGATTCTCGTGAGACGAGTCTCATTCTCACCACTGAAATGTCGTATACGACCTCATTCCATTCTCATTTCGGCCCTGTTCGGCAACAGCGTTTAAAGTAGCTTTTAGCATTTTAACTAGTCAAAACGCTATTTTAATAATTTTTAACTGTTCGGTAAAATAGCGTATCTAAATAAAGTTTAGCATTTTGTGTAATTTTCTCTTGACGTTATCCAAGCTAACGGCAAGCTTCAAAATTAGCGTTTAGATTCTTTGGTTCCAATAATGCCCTTGTCTTTATTTGTATATTACATGTCCTGCCCCTTATATGAAACTCCTACTGCTTTTGCTGCAGCTTCCCACCAGTTATTGAACTAGAACAACCATGCACCTTTTATCATCTCTCTAAAACTAATATTAGTATAATTGATTGTTTAAAAAGACATATTAATATATTTGAACAAAATAGAGCTCATTGATATTTATAATTTGTATTTTGGAACTTCACTATTTTGGTTGAATTCACTGTACCAAGGTAATAAATTCCAACAGTGTCATTATTATTATTATTATTATTATTATTATTATTATTATTATTATTATATAAAAAAATAAACAACAACAACAATAATAATAACAATAATAATAATAATAATAGTCATGTCCCTTTTGGTCATTTAACATTCATCAACTACTCTAACCCCTAATTTTACCGAACACACTCCTTGTAAACAACTATTTTAACTGCTATCAGCTATCCGCTAATACGCAACAGCTATCTGCTACCTCAACAGCTATCCGCTCCCCAAGCAGCTATCCGCTGCTCAATACACTCTTTTTGCCGAACAGAGCCTTCATGTCACGTCAGTAGTGAGTCGAATTGAAGCTCACCATTGCAGATGCTCTGAGAGTATTTTTGATAGTGGGAAGGATGGTTGTTAGAGAGAGACTAGTTTTTAGAGTATAACATTATTACTGGACCTTGAACCAACAGTTTAAACTTTTGGTTGAGATAGTTCCACATGGTATCAGAGTTATACTGACGAACAAGAGGTTTTAAGTTCGAATCTCAACACCCCATATTCATTTGCGCAAGATAAAGAGGGTTTTTAAAGTGTTTGAAAGTTCAACAATTAATATTGGATTCAAGTTCTTGCAATTTATTACATGCTCCTGGAACACGTGTTCTAAATATGGTCATTGTTCACTCTTAAAGGTATAATTGTTCACTTATACGTAGTCGTTGTTCACTCTCAATAACATAATTGTTCACTCATACTTAGTCAGAGTATATGCTCCTGGAGGTTTATGTAATATGTATTGCAAGTTCTTGATCCAAGTTTCTAGACCCAATTTCAACTAGATGGTATTCATGATATTCAACCAAGTACTCCATCCTGCTCATCTCTAAATGAGACCCAAAGTGATCATACACGTTCATGATTGATGCCAAGACATGAACATCCATTTTATCCCAATAGCTTTCAGCAAACAATGACAATTCCACATCTATATCTAAGTGTCGAATTTTGCTCCTAAATTCACAACGCAAGCACGATAACTTTTAAAAATAGTTCTTGTCATGTCATATTTGTGATGATTTTTCATTGTTTGATCATATTCCCTCCGTTCTATATTAATTATCGTCTTTGAAAATCGAGCTGTCAAATTTCTAAAGTTTTGATCATAAATTTCTCAATATATACAATGAGTTGCTATATAAGATTACCGCTAGTTATTAGAATCATAACTAAAAATACTATCATAAAAGTATAATATTGCAATTGTTAATAACATATTATGTAAGAAATTATAAATTAAAGAGTGATATTGGAGACCGTAAAAGTCTAAATTGTGACAATTAATATGAAATGGATGGAGTAGTTTACAAATATGTACAAGGAATGCAATTAGGGAACTAAAGTGAGCAGTTTTTTTTATTTTTATAAACAAGAGTTACATCATTTGACTAATTAATTGGAATATACCTCCTCATTCTCAAATTATCTGTGTTATGAATTTTTGAAATCAAATTTTTTGAATGATTGACTATAGATTTATCAATATACATGTGATCCATCTTTTGAAACTAATATCAACATCTTCATCATATTGAATCTAATTATATAGCTTTTGGGAATATATATTAACTTTAGTTAATAGTTGAAGTGTTATCATAGAGATTGTGAAGAGTTAATAATAATTATTTTTAATAAAAAAAAAAGGAGGGTCCATAGTACATTTTTTTTCAATTTTATAATGAATAGAGATAAAAATAGGACGAAAATCGGTCCAGATAAATAGTACTACATCCATCCCAAAATGTTTGTCATTTGACTAAAGTTTGACCATTAATTACTCACAAATTACAATTAATTACAATATGAAATTACCATCATTAGAAATATACATTAGAAAAAATTATATTGACAATAATTTCATATCGTAACTCATTGTAGTTTAAGAATAATCAACGATCAAAATTTAGTAAAAGAACAAATATTTTGGGACAAGACCGTAATTGTTAACACACATATATGATTGCCCTCTAGTTCACTAGCTCAATTAATTGTTAACACACTTGATTGTCTCCTGCTCGAGATACATAAACCTAATACAGGTTTTGTTCTTAAAAAACGAAAATGATAACCATCTTACGTCTCATGTAAATTACTTATAAAATTAATTGTAAGTATATTTAAATCATTATAGAGGTATGTTTCATTACTTTGAGGTTTATTATAACTTATAAACAATATAAAAATATTTATTTATATTTTTTCATAAATATAAAATTATGCATAAAATATACATTTTTTACTATGATTGATAAAATTAGTTATTATTTATATTTTTTGACCTAGCAAATAAGTATTATACTTTTGTAGTTGATAAATATACATAATTATTAGAGAAAATATTATTAAAATATAAAATATAAAATATAAAAGTTATTAACCATGCATCTTGAGGCAAGATGTGTATCATGGTCCCTTAAAAAAATATTTCCTTTTTATCACGCTGCATTTTGGAAGATTTTAATAGAACATTTAGGAAGAAAATTTGCAAATTATACTTTTGGTTGAATATATTTAACTTACTCTAGAGTTTAGATTATAAATTAAGAACTACTAGTAATTACGTACATTGAAAGTTCATATTTATAGTTATGATTTTTGTTAGAATTATTTCAAGAGTATAATATATTAAGTTGATTATTTACATGTTGGTCGGGATGTGGTTGTGACACGATCCGTGTCAGGCTAGACACAGTCTGTGTCATGCGCGCCTGATTCTAACTTAATGTCCAACGTTTGTACGTAAGATCTGGTTGTTTAATATATAATCCTAATTAACCATGTGATATTTGACCATAACAACTATATTTCTAATATATCATGTGATCAATTCATTTGGTTAAGACCATAATCATATTTAAGATATCTTTTTAAGTGTCATTAAGTGAGAATGTTACAAATTTGTTACTCCTCTCACTGGAGTATCGATCCTAGCCATTTGTGTGACACAATAAGCATCCATGAATGAATTAATTAGTTGGTTACTATGGTATTGTCACACATTCTACAAGAAGATCAAGAAGTCCAAGTGAAAATCATGATGAGCATTCAAGTCACTCAAGAATCATTTTCCCAAAAATTTTATATATAATTTTAAACAAATTCTATCATTTTTTTTAATATTGAAAGTTAAAAAAAAGTTAAAGTTCGCATAAAAAATACAACAAAATATCTAAAAGACAACAAGTCAGAAATGACAACCGGATGAAACAAACATGAATCTCACAAAACATCAGGCTAAACAAGACAAACTACTCCAAACCAAAATCAAACCACACACCTTCCTCTTTTCTTTTTAACATTCCCTTTGATGTGATTTCCTGTTGTACCTTAATCACCAATGACCTTCAAACCACACACCTTCCTCACAATTGTTCTCTTGCCCTCAAGCTCCGCATCAATATCCTTGAAATCTTTGAGTTTTTTAGAAGCTTCACTTGATGTAGAATTAGCCTTTGTGTGTTGCTTCCATTACCCTTGTCCACTTAAATTCCAGCAAGACCTTTTCTTTCTTCTAAAATAAATTTCCGACCCCTCCAAGATGGATACCTCGAAACCAGAAGAAATATCAAACTCAGGTTAGACTGACAAAATGTCTTTACTGCCCTTTGGAATAAGAACAACATAGACAACTCTTGGTATACTTAATTAAACTTGGACAAAAAGGATTTGAGAATGTTCAATCAGGGTCTATGGAGCCAACAGAAACACCACCATTGATATCAAAAGGATCAAGATGTGAGCTCGGGAGAAAATCAACAGCCCCCTCAGAAGGTTGACCAACAATGGCGGCCAAAGATTAAGACTCCCCATGCCTATCTTTAGGGAGTCAAATCCACTTGACAGTGTCCCTCCTTAAAGAAAGTACAAACTATTATTTTTTTTTTTACATAGTTCCGCCCACGCAACCCTCGAAATAAAGTCATCAGTCAACCAACCATTTAGGCCACGTATAGCATTTGAACCCGTTGTGTATCTTTGAAACGAACAAACCCGAATCTTTTACTATTCCTCTCCAATTTGCCACGAATATAAACATCAACTATAACTTCAAATTTCACACATAAATTATTCAAACAAACATTATCGAATGACAACCGGCTAATTATCCACAAACAAAGAGTAGAAACTACAACCCCGACCGCACCCAAAAGATCACAAAAGTAAATTAATAGGGGTGGCAGATAAACTACCCACAAGAGCAAAGCAGTCATTGCCCTTGAGTTCAACAGCAGATTGATCAGAAACTGGGGTAGAAGATACTCTTATCAATACAACCAATCCTTAAAGCACACACATCCAAAGCATCACCATTAATAAATGAAAGGGTGAAAATAATTTAGATTACCTCACCCTTCAACTCATTACATCTAGATAAATTCATTACATATAGATAAACACAAAAGATTCATGGTCATTATAAAATAATCATAGTAAACCAAGGTGGAATCATCGCACTAACCTCACAGCAAACCTAAATGTCCAACCAAGAGCTCTTTCGACCTTGCAATTAACTTAATTTCCTCGAGAAAGAAAACCCTACCGAAGAGCATCAACCACCGACGACCATGAATATGAAGACATAGGCCATGCCTAGCAGTGAACACAGCAAACCTAAATGTTTTTTTTTTTTTTTTTTAAGAAATTGAACTTTATTGTCTCAATTCAATGGATAAAAGTATTCAATTTAGCAAAAAGACATACAATCATAAAACAATGAAAAGACCCGCAATTAGCTCCATTGTAAGCAAAGATTTTCTACATAGATTAAGCAAGAAAAAAAATCGTAACATTGATGGCTAATTCAAAAATTACCTGCAACGTAAGGCTAGATTATCACGTTCATAATAAGTCAAATCAACAACAATTAAAAAAGGCCAGTCAACTAATCAGATAAACACAATATAAAATCAAATAACCCATCAAGTTCAAGGTCACGTAACCATCCATATAAAGAGAACATCACAAAATTATAAAAAGTACATTATATGCTAATTTTGTGGTTAAAGATGTTCAATAAAGGTGTCATTTTCATGTATACTCGTACAATTAATTAGTATGATACGTGAACAAAAAATAATATGAATTTTATTATAATACAACTTTTTTTATTCTTAAATTTCACTAAATTATTTTTTATATATTTTAGTATAAGTTATCAATTATCAATTATCAATTATTAAATAGAATTTTATCACGCCTTGCCTAGATGCAATAATAAATACAGATAATACTCTAATTGAATCAGCGCCGACAAAATTTTGTAGACTATCCGCTTGTCCGGTTTGAAAAAAACCCGGTTTGGTCTTAATTCAATTTTGACATAGACTGAATATTCAATCATAATAATATTACTCTTTTTCTATTATCCGAATCCCATTTTAACTTGAATTTAGGTTTGTACGATTTGTCCGACCCTAAAAAAATCGAATCTAAACATCTTCTTATCTGATTTTTGATTGATCTGAATTTACCTGAACTCAAATTTTTGCACCAACCCTATCCGTGGCACACATTGTACTTTGCATGTGCCTTTTTCATAAATTTTTTTAAAAATATGATTATAAATATAATTCATACAATTTATATTTATATTATAAGTTTATAACCATAAAATTCAATTACATTATTTTTCTAATTTAAAATATAATAATAAAATTTTTACAATATTACAAAACAATTAAAATGATTATATTTATACCATTTCCAAAATTAAAAAGGATTATTATTATGATTGGTGTAAACTGCCATACAGAGATTAAATAAGAAAGGAGCGAACCACAGACCAACAGAGTAGCATGCGAGAGCCAACAGAATGTCGACAACGCATTCGACGAAACCACCCCGGTTTTACGAATCCGCTCATCCAAAACCACCTTTTTTTGTTTTCTCTCTCTCTCTCTTCTTTCTGCTCAGCCAATATGATTCTGAGATTTCTCTCTCTCTCTCTCTCTCTCCCCTTTATTTGTGTATACAACCTGCAGAAAACACGAATATACGTTTCATTCATAGGATACATAACCATTTCTTTTACCATATTCAACATCATTCGTGAAAAAGATACTACTATACTCATACGCTCATACATCTCTCTCTCTCTCTCTCTCTCTACCTGTGTGTGTTGCATATATACTGTTGGAGGAGGTGAGAGAGAGAGAGAGAAAGAACGAATCTAGAGAGAGAATTGAAGGAAGATCGTCATATCGATCGATTGAGTTTCTTCGATGGGGAGAGGTAGGGTTCAGCTGAAGAGAATAGAGAACAAGATCAACAGGCAAGTCACCTTCTCCAAGAGGAGGACTGGATTGCTCAAGAAGGCGCACGAAATCTCCGTGCTCTGCGATGCTGATGTCGCCTCGATCGTCTTCTCAACCAAGGGCAAACTCTTCGAGTATGCCACAGATTCCTGGTAATTCTATCTCTCTCTGTCTAGATTCTCGAAGCTTCGCTGGATTCGTTCGTTCGCGCGGTTTTGATTTTGCGTCGGTGCAATCGCGGCTTTTGTTTTGGATAATTATCGTACATTTGAGTGATTTTATGCAGATTTATGCTCGTATCTTCACGCGATTGAAGGTTCATACATTTTAGTGATTTTATGCAGATTTATGCTCCTATCTTCTCACAATTTGTTGATTGTTTCGATATATCTGGTTTTGTTTCGATGAAATAAGGTTTCGAGCGAAATTATGCAGTTGAGATACCTAACAAGGACTTGGATTGACTATACTTTTAAGTAGAGTGTCTACATATACCTAAACATACGCGAAAATGCAAAATAATACTGTACTAGTTGACTACTTATATTTGTATTTCTTAATTGTTTACTAATTTACAGTCAATTTTTCAAAACTTTAACAATTAATTTCTGAGTATATATTATGATATATTGCATTAAAAGAATATTAAATGAAAAGTTCGTAAAAATAATCAAGGCAAATGGAGTATATATGATAATAGTATCTAGTGTCTGCTGAAGTTTACAGCTACGGTACATAGTATGGTAGAAAAATGGATAGATCCTCTCCGTGTCAGCTATATTTTCTGCTGAATCCCTAACAGGTCGCCTTTAGTTCATAATCGGCATCTTTTTTGTACAGTATTTTCTACGTCACTCAGCTTTTAGGCAAAAACTGTCACGAATTTCAATAAGGTTGAAAATGTATTGTGGATCTATTTTCAATTTAAAGTTTTAATTTGTACCTTAAAATTATTCAGTAAATCTCCCAAGTTCTATATGGCATAATTAAACGAAAAATATAACCTAATTATCCAGAGATTTGTTTCAAAAAAGATTATTGTTGCGTTAGATCTTTGTTACTAAAGGAGCAATGTTTTTAAATCATCTATTTCTAGGGATCCGCTAATCCTAGTCATGTGTGATATTTTTATCCCCTACCCTCTTGGGAATAGAGATAGGAATGTGTCAAATTTGGGTTGAGTTCAAGTGAACATGAACTTGAAACCAGACTTGTCTAGTGGAGCTAAATCTAGATCCACGAGTCTAAAGAAGTTGAACCTAGACTCAAATCTTGTTGAGTCCATGAATCCTTAGATCTTAAACAAAATCACGGTCTTATAATTTATTGTTCTCATTTTTTATTCACGTTACTGTTTATCAATTTTTCTCTAAAGAAATTGAACCTAAACTCAGATCTTATTGAGTCCATGAGCCCTTACATCTTAAACAAGTTTATGGTCTTATCTTAGATTTTAAACAAGTTCACGGTCTTGTAACTTATTGTTCTCATTTTTGTTCATGTTACTATTTATCAATTTTTCTTTAAAGTAATAAATGTAAATATTCTTTACACACCAATGATAACTATGACTATTTCCAACAAAATTTACGAAATTTCAAATTTTAAAAAATCATTCTATAGATCGATATTTGCATATATCTATGTTGTAATAACATTTTTCCCCACATTAATTGATATCTATAGGTGTATTATACTATAAATAATTATATTTGTGTTGAAAGATAATCAAGTTTGAAGTTTGGACCTAAATACAGGCTCATTTAACATACTTGGACTCAGATCTGATTCAAGATCTATTGGGTAAAAATAAATTGAATCCAATACTCATGTAAATGGGTCAAGTTTGACAGGTTTTGGTCAAATACAGGACCCACTGTCATCCCAACTTGACAAGACTCTTTGGGAATCTTTTTTTTTTTTGAAAATTTGAGGATAAAATTACTATATAAATCTATTTCATTTAGTAACAAAAGTTCTATTTAACACTTTCAATTGCTCTCGTAACCTTTCAATGACACATGGCCTTTCTCAATCATTTTTATAGCATTTTTCATTATGAATCAAATGATAATACTTTTTCTAATATAACATTATATATGTTGAAAAAAAATTTCAAAGTTATTAAGTTTAACTCCTATAACAAAAAAAAAGGATTACATGTTTTATGTTAATGAACACTCATTGGCGTAGCCATAATAATATTACAATATGTCGTCATCAAAATCAAACCAAAACCAATGTTTCTAATTCTAGTCAAGCGAGATATGGAGAAGATGTATAAGTAATTTTATTCTTTAACATTACAATTTAAAGAGATTGTTTCAAATTGATCGAAGATTTGGAAATCATTCACTACCTATTACTCCCTAGAAAATAAGCATTAGATCGATGTTTATTGGGACTTTTTACTTTAGTCAACTTGTTCCTTATTTATAGTTATATGGCAAGTAGCGTTGTGCATAATCAACTTCGGACCATAAAAGGGATTGGAGCGACCACTTACCCAAGGGAAGTTCAGTCTGTCCAATCCTCAGTCCAAAAAGTTATGATGTTCAATCCTCAGTTTAACCCATGGGCTGGACTAAATTATTAAAAGCGACTCAATTACTAAAATTTTAGTGTTTCTTTTTAATCTTTATCATTAATAGTTATGCATAGTCCGGTCTGAATAAGATCGAAAAAAGTTCAGTCGATGTAGTCTAAGACTGAACATTTTTGGTCCAACTGAGTCCCCAATTTCGGTCTAGTCTCATTCAGTTCAATCCTGAATCAGTGATCAACTGACATGTACAATTAACTTTTACAAACTTTCGATTAATTAATTGTTCAATATAGAAAATAATCAAAATATGAAATTCATATCATTACGTTAGTAAAATAATATTTTTTCTATAAATATAGTGGTATAAAGTTCACAAACATAATCTTTTTAAAATTAAATGTTAAAGTGGATCAACGGCTATTTTAAAAATTCATAAGTGACGAGTATTATGAAATAAAGGACCTATAATAACTGAATTTAAATGTTTGGTGCAGTGAAGATCTTAAAAATTCACAAGTAACAAATATTATGATATAGAAAATACTTATGATAAATAAATTTAAATTTAGAGAAACACAGGTGATCCTATGCCAATATTTGTACCCCTTGCATTCCTCGGTTAACATGTATTATTTTTAACTTTTTATGGTATTCAATATTTATGTGCTTTAATTATCTTTTTAGGAAATAAATAATCTGACTTTTGGTCCGGACATTCAAAAATATAATCCGAACATTCAAAATACAAGGGAATGATATAAGCTTTTGGGGTGGTGTCCTAGTGCCGTGTTTTGAAGTATTTATTTATTTGACTTGGTACAAGCCAAATTTTAGATTATTTAAATTTAATTTTCAAAGTCTCATATATTGAAACACACCCTCCCTCCAAAAGTTCATATTATTCCAATTCCCTTATGGATTATTTGGCATGGGATTGACCAAATTACTGACTATATAAACTTAATTTTTCTACTTTTTATTAGTATATTCTTGAAAAATTATAAAACTATGCTTTCATGAAAAAAACTCATTATGACTTGACTAATATGAAGTCTGATGATCTTAATATAGGCAATTTTTTTCCTGATGTAAACATATATAAATCATAGTGAGAAATATCTAGGAGTGGACGGGTTATTGTAGAAGATACATACATGTATAAGATTGGAGCAGTAGCTATCAAGCCCTTAAATATGTGAACCTTGTTAAGGAAAAGACTTGGTTTTATTGATGTGAAGGTAATGTTGTTCGAATCATGGATAATTGTTGAATGGCATTCAGTATGGTGACGTAGAGAGCAATCAAGTATAGGACGATATTCCTGTACTTATCCATGCATAATGTGCATGGAGAAATTATTGAATCTATCTGTACACAGTACCTTCATCCCCCAAAAATAATTAAAGAAAAAATAGTAGTTGTGTTAAGTTTTTAATTAGGGCATGTTGTTCAATTCATCACAAAGTTATAACTTATTGTTTATTGATGAGTGGGACTGTGTGATGTTGCTGGCTAGAGTTAAAAGTATCACTTAAAAATAAGAATGATGGTTGATAAGTACTGATGAGTGATCAATAATATTATTATTGCCTTTTTCCAAGGTAATTAAAATTTTACTTTGTTTGACTTTATCTTGAGTTATTTTGTCTTACCATTCAAAAGAATAGGGCTATATATATTTTTAGGTAATTTATATTTAAATTTTTATTCAATTCAAAAAATTTATGTAAAAATAAAAAAGAAATAAGTCATGTGACATTTACCTACATCTACTACTTTATTTATCTAACCTTACCTTACCTTACTTACACGTTCCCTACATTCAAAAAAAATAACAGGGTCTATATTATCTAATGTTAGATGTAGTCATGTTCTTTTGAATGGTAAGATAAGATAAGACAAAGTAAGGTAAGATAAGATAAAATTTTACTTACCTTATAAAAGAATAGGACCTTAAGACATATTTATTGGTTTTACTACTTATCTTACTGCTTACCCTACTATACTACCTAAAATAACTTATATACTATACTTAAAACCTTCAGGGTCCTTGAATACCTTCAACCATGGCAAAGCTATGCTATGATTTTCTTTGTTACTATCATTCACCTCTTTTTGTCTCTGTGTTTCAATTAGTAAAAGGGATATGGATTTGGTAAATTTGGATAAGTTGGGCTAAGTTTGGGTAAATTCTGTAAGGTTCAACTCACCTAAAATATCTTAAGTGTGAAAACTATAAAGATAAAGGGGCAGTTTTGTGAACAAAGCTATAAGTAGAATTCGGGGAAGGTTCCACTACAAAGTTGTAATGTAGGCAAATCCTACCTTGTTTTTCTGCAAGAAGCTGCTTCCAAGACTCAAACCCGTGAGGCCGTGACCTCACGATCACACGGCAACAACTAAACCGTTGCGTCAAGGTTCCCCTTTATTAGTATGTAATCTATAATATACATACTTAATTGAAAAATATAGTATAATTGAATTCTATAAGGATAATATCACATATAAATTATATTTTTATCAATAAGTTTTTAAATTTACAAAAACATGTAAACTATATTTAACGAATGTGATTGATTCGGTATGGTGTCATTTATATTTGTTCGCATCACCAATAAACACAAAAATTAAAGTTAGAAATCATAATGCATATTATTTGACGAAATCAAGTATCCTTTGCCAAGACATATATCACCACCCTAATTAGATACAGTCTACTTGGTAAATATAGAGTTGGGCAAATTTAGATAAGTTTGTTTAAATTTTGGTAAGTTTTGATAAACAACTATATATAACTTACCAAAATTAAGCATAACTCACTCGAATATAGCTAAATCAGTAAGTTATATGTGAGACTGTTTTACCAAAAAAATGATCGAGATGTGTAGAGCTTTGTTGTGTCTTGTTATGTATATAATGGTGACGAATGATTTATTTTGGGAAACTCTCGTAAAAATAAGTCTTTAATAAATTATTAGTCATATTCATATTAAAATATTATTTTACTATGCCTTATTAGTTATAGTAAATTGTTAGAAAGGTTACTCTTAAAAAAGTCGGTTTCATGGTAATTTAAGGAGAGAGTCTCACCTTAGAATTGCATATTGAAGTTCACTTAAACTTATATATACTCCACCCGACCTTACACATAAAGAAAATAGACATAAGTTGATGCTAGCATCTAAATTCAAATCTAAAGCCACTTGTTAAGCACTCAATATATATTGAATGGAACTAATATTGTAGCAGAAACAAACAAGATAATTGATTTATGATGTAGGTATTAAGAAAATAAACAAGAACCATATAGAAGTGACGAAAGACAATGCTTTTACGTGGAAACCGAATGTAGGAAAAAATCACGGAGTAAGATAAAATCCACCATATAAGGTGAGAAATTACAATAATGGATGAGATTGCAAACGATTTATAGCACAATGGTAATTATTTGAAGACTAAATGTAAATTCATGAATACTCCTACAACCTACATTTTTGGTACTTGGGAAATGGGTGTCGGCACAAGCATGGATCCTAGGGTTCAACATGGTATCCCTAGAAATTGTGGATCCAAGGACACGACATCCAAGAGTCCAACACGACACAGATACACGACCCAAAAGTTGTACAATATGTTAGTTATATTTGAAGAGAAATATTATAACTTTTTAAAAAAAGTTGCATAACACAATTAGATTCCTACTGTCCTTTTCCTTTTTCACTGTGTTTGATGTGTTTTGTTAATGAAAAAGACCCAAGCTTATGTACCAATACAGCGACCAATCGCCCAAGAATAGTAAATGAAAACAGATGCAATTTTAATGAAACCCTAAAGCATATCTCTTACTTGCTACTCCCTCTCATCCATATTAATTGACAGTAAAACTAATTTTTTTTGTTACAAAACAATTGTCAGTCTATTTCTCAGTACCTAATTTAATTATTTTATCTTTAATAATTATGTTAACTTTTTACTTTTTCAATTAATAAAAACTACTCCTATTCACATTCTCTCACTACCTACACCTTAGTATCCGAAAAAACACCTTGAAAAATAGTACTATTTAATTATGTGAGTAGTTTATTTAGTTAAATCTTAGTATGTGAATAATTTTGAAATATGTCAATTAAAATGGAACGGAAGGAGTACTAACTGATATGCCGCACATAACTACACATGACCATCACTATTCACTGGTCAGATCTATGCACTTAACTAACTTCTATCGTCTACAACCATGTCTGAGCATTCTTCGCACATGTTGTGTCCCGTGTCAGGTCGTACAGCCTCGAATGGCGAGTGCAGGTAACGTAGCTTACAACCTAGGGATAAATTGTAGGGAGATATCCTAAAAAGGTTCCTGCAGACAAATAATTAGTCACACTGAACTAGGTCGAATGACCTAGTATTTATAGAAAACTCAAGAAACTTAGAAAAGTCTTCTAGTTGCAATCATCTGTCTGGAGATCTAACAATATAAGTCACAAGAAGGAAATAATTTATTTTTAAAACTTGAGTTTGAATGGAATTGAAATGACGCCATAGCATCTGAAAAATGTCGTCTAAGTTACTAAATGGTGAACTAATAGTTACATTTTATATGTGGCAACAGCATGGAGAGGATCCTGGAACGATATGAAAGATACTCGTATGCTGAGAGGCAGCTCACTGCACCTGATCCCAACTCCCATGTATGCAGAACTTGTTCCTTTTTTCAGTTTTTTGTAGACCTCAGAGTCCCATTAGAATGCTTGTAAAATTAATGGACATAATTTATATTTCGAGATGTTATTAACTCTCAGGTGAGCTGGTCTTTGGAGCATGCCAAACTTAAGGCTAGGCTGGAAATTCTGCAGAAAAATCACAGGTATAACTAGATAGTATTTGGTTTGGCGAAGTTTTTGTTAATTAGACCCACATTGACAGCCATAGTAGTTGACCAAAATTTTGTTTTTGAATGATACTTGTAGGCATTATATGGGGGAAGAACTTGATACTCTGAGTTTGAAGGAGCTTCAGAATTTAGAGCATCAGATTGACAGTGCTCTCAAACATATAAGGTCTAGAAAGGTATTTTTAGAGCATCATTATTTATTACAGCATTTTTGGGTCTATCTTTAATTGTGAATATGGTACAAGTAAAGGCACATTAATTCTCTTCTGTACATTAGTGTAAAAGCTATGTTATATTGCATATTGAATTCAAATTACAAAAAGAATATGGACATTATGCTTGACCGATAAGGGTGATTTGATTTGGTGTCATTTATGTTCTTTGAGGTAGCCATAAATAGTTAAATACTAAGGCCCTTATGATTGATAATTAATCACATACAAGTCATAACTTTATAAAAAAAAAAAAAAAAAAGTTGGTGTCTAAATATTTAGAAATATTGACTTGATAAAAAGAACGACACTTAAAAAACAAAATGAAAATGTCTTGAGGTAAAACCCGATCATATTATCATCCCTTTAATTAGAAATCAGTTAATATCTTGGTTGTTTACTTTGTACCTAAGTACAGAAAGATACGTGGTTCTGTAGGTCTATGTAGTTGAAACTCAGCTGAAAGCAGCACATATAGTATGGGTAAAATTGCTGTGCTGTGCCCTAGTGAGCTTCCTGTATTCATGGAAGAATATTGGCAATGTTTTGCATTATTATTAAGTTTTGTTGTGCTCTTTATATTCTCAAGTCCCCTGATACTGAGCAAAAATATTACCATTGTTACTGATAAAACATGAAAAATAAGCTAATGAACTTTCTTATATTGCAGAATCAACTCATGTATGAATCAATTTCTGAGCTTCAAAAGAAGGTAAGCAAGAGTGCCATGCACACATACATGTCTGCACATAAATCACTATCTGATATTCGAAAATCAACTCAATACCTTGTAATTACTGATGATTAAACATGATTTCTGTCTGACAGGACAAAGCATTACAGGAACAAAACAACTTACTAGCAAAGAAGGTATACATTTTAAGCAATGTCATTCATTCATTTACTGTCAAAACATTTTGAGAACTTCTGTTGGGTGCTGATCCAATATGAATATGAATGACATGGCTTGCAGATCAAGGAGAAGGAGAAGGTCCTGGTTCGAGATGTGTCTGAATGGGCCCCACAAAATCATGACCTTAACTCGTCCGCTTTCCTCATGCATCACGCTTTACCCTCCTTGAATATCGGGTTAGCCCTCGCTTTTGTTTGTGTGCTCTGATTTGTTATGTCAAAAACAAAGCCCCAAGACGATCGTATTGAGCAGTTGAGAACAGGTTTCTTGTGTGAGACATTGATTACAGGGTACATACTCGAGCATGGGGCTTGTTGGAGTATGTACCATGTAATCTCACACAAGAAATCTGTTCTCAACAAGCTCATAGTGAGTAACAACATAACAGATCATGTTTTAGCAAGCAATTATCAGTTCATTTATACAATTATACACAAAACAAAAGTCCGAGTGATTTAATAATAATGGAATTCAATGGCAGAGGGAGCTATCAAACTGGAAGCAGCTCAAGTGTGGTCGAAGAAGATCCCGAAGCAACACACCAACACCAACAAAATCGAGGCAACAGCGCTACTGCCCTAGTTCCATCCTGGATGCTCGGTCCACTCTCCGATCAGTAAGGGGAAGAAAAAAAAAAGACTGCACTATTGTACACATACACTGTGTTAAGCAAGAATTATCAGGGAAATATTATGCATTTGAGACCAGAATAGTATATTATTGGCTACATATATATAGTTCCTCTTCCAAGATGAACAATTGTATCATCGTATGCTGTGTTTTTTGGGGTCCTCGGACTGAAGCAAATGGAGTATCCCAAGATCGAATGTGAAGTTGATATGGATCGATGAAGCATATAAGATGCATATATAATTAGTACTAGTTATCTTGATCAGTTGATAATGTGTACATATGTAACTGATGAATTAAAGACCATTTATAATCTATGTATATGTATTGGCAGTTTTAGCCTTTTACAGGTACTGAGAATTTGGTTTCTACTGTCTTGTGCAGTTTCACTGTTTCAGGGTCATTTCTATCTGCTCATTGTAGCTTGGTTAGGTTCATGAATTGTGCTCAGGAACCAGGCTGGAGTATTCAGACTAATAAGTTGAGCCAAACTTGGTCATAGGCTCATAGCACAGCTAGGTGCATGGAGGAAGATTGCCTACATCTATACTTTCACATTGTTCATTGGGTCAAATCCGGACTGACCCAGACCAAACCGGTTTGGATCGGAACCTGAAATAGCAAAGTCTTTGGACCTAAGACCAGACTGAAAACAACCGATCTCAACACAGACCAACCCAGATAGGATTTGGATCGGACCAATCCAGACCGGTTTGGACCAGTTGAGATATTTTTAAAATTTTTCTATTAAAATTTGTATAATGATGTATTAGTTAATTAATGTATGTCTTTGTTAGAATTTACACTGCAACATGTTCTTATTGTAATTAAAAAAATAACAAAATAATTTTTATTTTAACTTTCTCTCTCTCCTATTTCATCACCTCTCTTTCTCCTTTTCCCTCCCCCTCTCTCTCCTTGTTCTCCACTTTTGCTAGGAACAAGTCACTATTCCTAACCCTTGCTCCCCACCCATTTTTCCTTTCACTTTTTTTCAGTTTTCCTCTCTCATCCATTCTCTCCAAGAAAAACACCATAAACAATACATATTTCATGCATCTGTGCATATTTCATGCACCTATTTAACATGTGCTCCAAATATGTATGAGTGACAACTATATCATTGAGAGTAAATAATGGGTAGGTATCAATGAACAATTATACTATTGAGAGTAAATAATTATCTTATTTGGAACACATGCTCCAAAAACATGTAATAAATTGCAATAAATCATAAGACTAAAGCCGTGTTCTTTTATGCGGTATTTTGCGGAATGGTGTGGTGGGGTGTGGTAGAATTGTGGTGGGGTATGGTGGAATTGTGTGGTAAGTTATTAGTATGTGGGGTAGGTGAGGAGAGAGAATGTAAAAAGTAGAGGAGAAAAGTGAGGAGGGAGAAAGGTGAGGAGAGAGAAAAGTAATGATTTGCGGTAAAATGCGGTGGGTTGTGGCAAATTACGGTAGGCTGTGGCACCGCAATTTATCAACCGCAAAAAAGAACACGGCCTAAACACACTGTCTAGCATTAGCCTGCCCGAAGTAGTACAATTTCAGAGAAAAAACTGGAATAAGTAGAACTTGACGAGGAAGGAAGCGTCACTTTTGGGCCAAGCCCACAGGCTTAAACAGGGCCCATTTTAGCAATACACCTATTCTTTTTTGTCTTTCCCATCGGAACCACAAAAATTCAGTGTAATAAAATTACGAAGTATTTGCTGTTCGATGATGCTGGAGTACATCTTTTCATGTCATGATATTATTTACAAATTTCTACTGTCCCATGTTTTGAAGAGATCAGACCATGCATGGTCTTCAACTCCTCATCTTTCCCATGCCTGATGAGCTGTCAAACAACCCCTCCTGAGTAATATTCAACTAACCCAATCAGATAATAATAATAATAATAATAATAATAACAACAAAAACAATATTAAGATTTCCAGATTAGATGATAACATTCTCTTATTATTTTATTTGGTACCAAGACTGTTCAAGGAAGCACACAATCAATCATCCAACTTTAGATTACGACAGATGACACTTAAACAATATGCATTATTGAATTTTGTGCCTCACAACCACAGTTTTGAGTAGGATAGGAATAGGATTCAATTCACAAACCACACGGTTGGATGCCTATGGTCAACATAACCATTTATTAATACAAACCCTGTAATTAATTAACATAAACCCTATAATTAATTAGCACCAACCAATATGCTTTAAAATCCAAAAGCCTTAATAATGGGGAGCACGTTTAAGGAGGATCTTAATTTGCCCCCACCACCACCCCCCTGTCAAAATAAACAAAAACCCACCAACCAAACATACAAACAAACCAAGAAAATCTCAGTCAGTCGAGAAAACTGAGAAAATCATGACATAAACACAACACTATGGTGGTGGTGAATGGTGATCACCACGTCTAAATAAGTAAAATACCCACACCCTTTTCAGTCCTTTCTGTATTCTGCTCAGTCAAATGTGTGTTCTCAAGCTATATATGCCATTTCCTCCTCTCATTTTCTTCCTCATGTCACCCGAAAAACCGGAAAAAGAAGTGTCGAAAAGATAAATGAAAGTGAGGATGATGAGAGTGTGTACCAGAGTGCCGGGGCTCTGCTTCAGATTCAGATTGAGCAAAGCAAGGCTCAAGGTGCGTGCACCGCCATTGCAGTCCAATCCAGCTTATAATTCCATCAAGAAGACCCACAAGGAGGAATTTTATGATGATGAGAGTGAGGTCGGATCAAGCTTCAATAGCGATACCCCGAGAAGCAGTGAGGCTGCAAAGGAGGGCAACAGGATTATGATTGTGGTGGACTCGAGCCGGGAGGCCAAGGGTGCTCTCCATTGGGCTCTGTCCCATACTGTTCAGAAAGAGGACTCCGTCCTTCTTCTTCACATTGCTAAACCATGTAAAACTGGTGAGTTTCAGGGGCTTTTTTTTTCTTTTTTTGGTTTATGGGTAGGTTCATGTTGATGAAATTCAGTATATATGTCAAGTTGGCAACTACCAGCATCATCCAAGCTTCCCAACAAGGTTTCAGTACTTGGTAGAAGCCAAAAAAAAAAAGGTCCCTTGCGAGGAAATTGTGGGGTCGATGGGCCTATGCTTGTCTAAGGGCAGCTCAATGCTTACCCTTTGCCCCCGGCTTGTAAAGTTTGTTGGTAGTTACCTCGGACAAAAATGATGATGAAATTCAGTGACTTGTCAGAAAATACGGAGAGGGGTTTCCTAATGGTTGTGATTGCTGAAAAATGCAGGTTCAAACACTCAGGATGATGTCGATCCCAAAGCTTATGGGCTGCTTTACACCATGAAAAGTGTGTGCCAAACTAGAAGACCAGGGGTATGTCTAAAAGAACATCATTCTGATCACTCTGCATTTTGATCATATACCATCCTGTCTATAACAAGCTAACAACAACGCGTAATGTGTTCACTGAACAGGTACAAGTAGAAGTAGTAGCACTTGCAGGGAAGGAAAAGGGGCCAATAATAGTGGAACAAGCGACACAACAAAAGGCGTCGTTATTGGTACTTGGGCACAGAAAGCGGTCAGTGGGGTGGAGACTTTTTATGAGGTGGAGGGGCAGGAACAGAAGCAGCCAAAGCATCGTTGATTACTGCATCCAAAATGCTGACTGTATGACCATTGCAGTAAGGAGGAAGAGCAAGAAACTAGGAGGCTATTTGATTACTACCAAGCAGCACAAGAATTTCTGGCTCTTGGCCTAGAGTTTTGGTCGAAATACAGATGGATCAAGAGGGTCGAATTGGGGGACCATGAGAAACTGTAAATGTTCATTGTATTGTACATTTGGAGAAATTCTCCGCTGACAAGTTTTTTTTCTATACTCTGAATAAATCTACCACTTTTTGCTATCGTGACAATGTCCTAGTCCAGCACAAGTAAACAATTGAGTACTGTAGAATGGTAAGGGAAGTAATTAAATAAATACAAGCATATTAATTCGAGCTTTCAAATGTGGTGGCAATTATGACCAAGATACTTGACACCCTATCATACATTTGTTTTTGTTTCAGGTGCAGACAGTAATAAAAATAATTGCTTTGGTCAAGAAAACACATTTAGCCTGGGCAACAAACAGTTAAAAAGGATTTTATTTCTTTGAGTTTTAAATCCTTAGAACTTTTAAGACAGTAGCATCATACATAGCCTTCATGTAAGCTCCACAGTCCAGTCCTTTCAACCACAACTCAACCAAAAACATTGACCATTATTGGCTGAACTTCCATTTATCTCTTATCATCATTTCCCACAAATAACACAAAGCAAGTAAAATCACAAATATTACAAGTCAATTAAACAAGAAGCCCTATCCTTGTCTGAGATAGAGGGGAACAGGGAGATGTCAATGCCAATGAAAAAAATGGCTTTTATAGATATTTGACCAAAACAAAGTTTTAAGGGATTTCCAGGCACTTACAGAAGGAATTCCTGATTTTAAAAAAATGGCTTAGTAAAGATAGCTGTCCTCCCCGCAAGAATAATGTGACGAATATTCTCCTTCTTGGCTGTGAATTTAACAAGTGAAGCAACAATATCAGTAAATCACGTAACACGTGATATGCGAAAATGCAACATCTGGAAAGAAAAATGAAGAGCAATACCTGCCTTTTTAGTGAGATGTAAGATCAACCAACAAAGGCCTCACTAATCACCTTGAAGAAGAAAACGCAAGCGATAAACACCATGCGCAATTCAGCCATGCTTTGAAGCAGTGTAATCCTCACAGTCACACCCCGTCTGCTACAGGGAACTATTAACTAAAAATAGTCATTACAATCCGAAGGTTCAAAGAAGGTTTTATCCCTCTCCCACCACAATGCCCTTATGTGGTGAGTCATGAGTGATGATGCCCTTACATGGAGACTATCCCTCCCCCCTAAGAAAATATATATATACATAATAAAAACTGTGAAATTCCACTGAGAAAACTCTCAAATTCTGTGGCCATTAATGAGATTATATTTTATGAATCATCAAAATGTACATTATTACACTTTAAATAACACCTTAGATCATAAACAAAGACATGAAAATAAAATTTTAAAACAAAAGTTATGAGGTCAATATCTTCAACAGGTTTTGGCTGTGATTTTTTTTTTTTTATAGTATATCCTTTTTTGAAGAATCAACAAATGTACAAGAACTAACTCTAAACAATACACACATGCTAGTATACAAAGATTTCACTCCTCAGTGGCAGGGCTCAAACCTATATCCATGTCTATAAGCAAAACGGTGAAGCAGATCATAGCCTGCAAGCACTCCGGCACCTGCCACGCCCAAAAGATGTTTGCATAGACTCCTCGGTAAAGCGCAAAAACCCCTTCATGATGGATTATCTCACGGAATGCGTGAATGGCGTTACGGTACTTCAAAGTTTGCCCTGATGTAAGCATCATCCTGCGTCGCAATGTGTCAAAAGGATAGACACATACACCAGCAACAGTGGTTACACCCCAACCCAAGAAAAAGCTAGCAAAGAAATTGTCCTGCAGCATTGAAAGAACAAAAGATGACATCAAAACTAAGATGGAACAAGGCTAAGCTTTGGTGTAACTCCTGAAAGATGACAAACACCTTCTCAATAACCTTGATCAGCGGTAGAGCTGTCTATTGGTTAGACACATACTGTGTCATCTTTGACCCCCAGATTATTATATCAAGGATGATATTTACTGGACCAGTATGGAACAGGGGAGGCAATGAGCAGCCCTACCATCAACCATGTGTGGCTGACAGGGATAGAAGGTCAGACAATCAGACCCCTTGAGATTTACAAGAACGGAAATTATCATAATCTACTGATTAGAGCACAAATGAGAATAAAGAATTGAAGCTCATTGAATCGAACAGCTCCAGCTGCTAAAAAGCTTGCCTAAATTGGATAGTTTTTCCAACAATTGTTGCCTCTTTTTCCATTACATGACAGCCAACCAAAGGAAGAGAAAGTGTATGAGCACGAACCTTCTAAACATCCCCCTTCCCCCCCCCCCCCCCCCAACAAAAAAAAGGGGAAAAGTTCAAATGGATATACAACGAGAAAATGCCACAGCTTATCACTTGGTATTTGAGTTGGATTTTAAATCGGTACCAGTTATTGGTAAGGATATTACAAAATTACCCATGAATGTGAGTGGGAGGAAACAAGAGTTCAAAGACAAGTGTAAACTGCAAATCTCTCTCATAAAATCATATGAATCTGAAAAGTGAGAGTAAATGACATTCATAACAATGACAGTTAACTCACCTCAAGTGGCCCAACCAACACAACAGGTTTCATGGTGTCATATAACCCAAAGTACAAACCCCGGTAGAGAGTAATTCCAACAATCGACACTCCAAATCCCCGATAAAGCCCAACAATCCCGTCAGTTGACAACGTTTTACGATACACATCAAGCAACCCCTTAAACTGTCGTTGTGGATTAACAGCGGATTCAATTGCATCAGTGCCTAATCGGGTGCGCGCATAATCCAGGTGATAGAGAAACAGTGAAGTAGCTGCTCCAGCAGCACTACCTGAAGCCACATTTCCAGCAAACCACATTAAGTATCCATCTCTCTCCTTTGAAAATCCAAAAACACTCTTGAAATAACCCCTGAATGCAAAGTTGAAAGCCTACATATTACCAAATAGCACCATCAGAATTGAATCCCACACTCCCACTCCTATAACTCTCCTATAACTAAAACTCATCAAAGGTTATACTCCATAAAAGAGCAGGATACATACGAAACAATCCAACCCATAAAATTAAAGCAGTCGCGTTTAAGAGTTTTCTTGAACCATACTCCCTTAGGATGACTTTTTGAAGGTTTGCATAACTAATCATTTTGGTCACACCAACACATTAATTTAGTTTAGGTGGATGACTATAAACGTATACTATAACCCCTTTTTTTGTCCTCCCATCACTAACCTTGTGTCATTATCAGCTCAAATAACACAGTTTTCCAGTCTAAACTCCTTTTCAAATATTTAAAGTTGACTTCTACCATTTCATATAGCGGTGTCAAAAAATCAGGTTTGGGTCAATTCGGACATTTGGACATAATCTCCAAACCCAAACTATATCCCAATTTCAAATTCAGACGCTTTGTGATGTCCAAACCTGGACCAGAATTGTTAGGGCATGTCTGAGTCCGAATCCAAACCCGCATTTGTCCAACAAAGCCCAAACCTGAATTTACCCTATATTTGGACACAATTTCAATATGTTCACTGAATTTCAAATTGACACTTGACGCAAAATTCAGACAACCCAATTTTCTTACCCCAAACCTCACCCGATTTTGCAATCTTGACATGACCGGCTTGTACAAAAAATTGATGACCAGACCCAGTCCAATTCGGGTCAGACAAATTAGGGTATTCAAATTCCTCCCAGCGCTAGATTCATATCAAAAATAACAAGCGGCAAACATGTGAGCATAAAAGAGCCAAGGCGAACCTTGAATGATCGCTTTCAGGCTGGAAATTTCGGATCATTACTAGTCAATTCACCCATTCCAAACGAATTATCAGTCATTGTCGTATTAATTGAATTCTCGTACATGTCTCACACACAAAACATCAATTACATCTGGATTGTGGATTATCATATCATATAACCCTAGAATGCTAAGAGACAAAACAGAAATCGATAAATCAAATGTGGAGAGGAAGAAAGAGAGACCTGAGTGGGAAAGTAGCGGAGTACATTGGCCTGATTACCACGCCAGAAAGAGAGAAGTCCTTCTTGACGGAGAACTCGCCGGAAACAGTCGGAGACGCCGACGTAAGGGCGGCGAAGAAGGCCTCTCTTCAGCAACTCACGCTGGCTCTGGAGAAGCAGCTTCACTCTTTCGATCGGCGCCACCGCCGTCTTCGACACCGCCGCCGCCGTGCCCGCTATCAACCAGTCCGCCGAGAAATTCTCCGTCCGTATTTTTGCCGCCATTTCTCTCTCTCTCTCTCTCTCTGTCAGAAATGGCGGTGAGATGAAGAGAATGAAACGTGAGGGTGACGAATTTGGCCAAATCAGACGGCGCGCCAGCTAACATTAGTGGTAATTGCTTCTAGGTGTTGCTCTCTTCTGCCAAATTACATTTCCAAGGAGAAATTTTCCATTGTTTCTTTTCAGAGGTATGCACTAACATAAGGCCCGATAAGCGTATGACAAATTTATGGGTAACATCAGTTTATTAAAATTACCGGTTTTTATTTGAAATTATTAAAGTTAAAAAGAATTGATATATAAACGTAATTATTTTGAAATATCCTAAAATTTGGAGAAACTATTTTTTGGTACCCAATTTCTCAAAACTAATTTTGAGGTACTCTTACTTTTTGGGTTAGTAATTATTTGGTGTTTGTTCGGCCATTAATTTTATTAAGTGACCGAAATACCCTCATTCTTCTTCTTCAAGGATATTTCTTCAATTAAGGAAGAACAAGGGCATTTTGGTCACTTAATAAAATTAATGGTCGAAAAAACATCAAATAATTACTAACCCAAAAAGTAAGGGTACCTCAAAATTAGTTTTGAAAAGTTGGGGTACCAGAAAAATATTTCACCAAAAGTTATGGTAGGACGTAATTTGTTAAAAGTTACCAGAAATTACAAAAATTTAACTTTTACCGAACTGATTTTTTATCCATAAATCTAACACACCCTAAGTATGGGAATCATTTTCTCAAATACCACTCGTACATAAGTGTGAAGGGGTGGGCAATAGAGCTGGAAAAAGCTGACTCGACACGATTACCGACCTAAACCTAACACGATATTAAACGGGTTTAGGTAGAAATTTTCAACCCGTTTAATTAAATGGGTTAACACGGTAAATTCGTTTAATTAAATGAGTTAGGTTCGGATCAGGATTTTCGACACGAAAAAGTACCTATTTAACCCGTTTAATTAAGCATGTCACATGGATCAAGTCATTTGCCCCATAATTATTACCCAATCATTCCGTTTATCAATAAACTTAGGTGAAAGTTAAAGTTAATACAATTTGAAATATACATAAAACTTGTAATTAACGTATATTTGTCTTTGACAATAAATTAAAAGACATCTCTTTATATATAATTCGAATTATATCACCACGGAAATTGTTGGCTATGATATGTCATTATTTCGATCTCACAATGAATTATTTTGTATAAGTGAGTTAACGGCTAAATTGGTAACTTTATTCTAACACATTTACTTAAATGGATAAACAGGTCAAAATAAGGTCAACCCGTTTAAAATTTAAACGGTAAACGGTTTCAATTTTCAACCCGTTTAATAAATGGGTTAGGTTCAGGTTGGAAAATTTTGAACCCGTTTAAATTTGACACGAACACGAACTCGACTCGACCTGACCTATCAGCCAGCTCTGGGCAACACAAGGTATTCAGCTAAAATTTAAGGATTCATTTTCATATTCATTTAGAATGGATTCTAATTTTAGAATTCAGTCTCAAATTTATTTCAAACTGGATTTTAAAATCGGGATCCAGTGGGAATGCATTCGTATTCGAATACTCAATTTTTCTACTCACCCCTCATATTGATGGAACCATATGTATCAAATGAAGACAATGGATAGGGCCTGGATTAGGTTTGGCTTGGGTCTAAGACAAACCGAACCTCATTTTCTAAAGTCGGACCTAGAATTACCCTAAATGCGCCACCTAGTATGAAGAAGTTGGACCTATACTGACCCTATCAATTAGGCCCCGTTCTTTTATGTGGTAGATTGCAGTGTGGTACCACGCCATACCGTAACTCTTTAATTTTTACCACACTTCACCACACCACACCACAATCATTATCAACATATGTTTTCACTTCACTTTTCTTTCTCCTCATTTTTCTCTACTTTTTACATTTTCTTTACTCATCTACCTCACTTACCATAATTTTCACCGCAATTCACCACACTTTTTCAAATTTTAATAGACCGTATCATTACTATACCGAAACCAACCGTATATAACACGGGACCTTCGTTCTGTATTGTGAACTAAACCGGGATGATTTTTAAGCACGCAGTATTTCATTAAGCCAAGATCAGCTCACATGTCCTTATGTGCATTGCCTGTCTATGGACAAAGCTGACCTATGTCTTTCCTATACTCCTATGAAACACAATACACATCATCTTCAACATTAATGTGTTTGATTCGATTCCCGAATCTCTTTCATTACACTATTCTTCACTCACTCATACCCAGTTTTCTCATCTGGGTTACCAAATTACCCATCTGGGTACCATCCCTATTTTCCCAATTGAATCGGGTCTCGTCAGAATTTCCCGTTTTCTTATCCGGGTCACCCAATTACCCATCTGGGTACCATCCCTATCTTCCCAATTGAAATGTGTCATCGTTGATTGTTGATTGAACGTTTGAATCTTTGAGAGGGGAGAGATGCGGCGACGGGCCGCCGATTTCCGGCGCCCGGTTAGAAAACGGATCCCCAATTGGATCTGGGCACTCCTTTGTTTGTTCTTCTTTGCTGGGATTTTTCTGTTTGTTGTTCAACACAATCATGATCAAAACCTGGTTCTCCAATCCACATTGGTAGGTTTTCTAACCCTATCTTTTTGCTCACCACATTGTTGTTGTTCTTCTTCTTCTTGTTGTTTCTTCCAACATTTTATGAATGAGAATGTGTATGAAACTCTGATATTGAATCAAATTGAGTTATGATTTCACATTGTCTATATTTGGCCTTTGCTTTATTGTTTGTTTGGTTGTACATTTGTATTTGTCTTGAAAGCATTCAATGATGACTGTAAAGCTCTTTTGGTGTCCTTTTAGTTGCTTCTTTCTAGTGGTTGTGTTGGGCAATGGATTCAATTGCTTGGTCACTACTAAAAAGTATGAAATGATTGCAAGCATTTTCAGTGTACATTAGTATTTATGTTCATTTGGGGTTGAGATTGCTAAGTATGATGTGATGGCTCAAAACTTAGTTGCAAGTTAAGCTTTGTATGTGCTAATCCAAGTTTTGTGTGACAAAGAAATGAAAATTCGCCGATTTAGATGTATGGATCAGTATGTTTCTAGTTTGAGAGAGCAGCCTGTGCTGAATTTAACTGCATTTTAGGCTGTAAACTCAGCTGGTTATTCAGAGAATCAAAGAATAGTGGTGTTTGGTTTATTGAGTTTGTTTCTGTTCATTGTACTGTTTGATGTAGAATGTTGAGATTACCCCTTCAAGCTTGTACATTATCAATTTTCAGTTGCTAAGACGAAGTTTAGTTTTTCATTTCTTCAAAATGTAGTCGATTGTTTGATGTAAAAGTCCCGCATTGTTGCAAAAGGATAAAGCATATCTCTCATTCATTTCGTAACATAAAATTGCTCCCGTATTTGATTGTATGTTAGAGGTGAACTCACCTTACTTCTCTTTGCATATATTCCACGTTGCATCTAGCATACAACATTGTACTTTGCCTGTTTGTTGCATAACCCTCCGTAGAATGACCATAACCCACCATGACAAACACACGAAACACAATCTTCTCCACGAACCCTAATCCACTTGAACGCGTTTAACTGGCTGCTGTCTACTTCCCACGACAGGCAAAGGACGAAAAACCAGAACCAGTTCGCAAAGCCTCAAACTACGCGGCAGAGTTACTAACCCCCCGCTCAGTTGCCAGGCAAGTAGCCGACCAGATAACCCTCGCCAAGGCCTACGTCATCATTGCAAAGGAACACAACAACCTCCAGCTCGCCTGGGAACTCGGCCAGAACATCCGAAGCTGCCAGCTCCTCCTCTCAAGGGCCGCCATGACAGGTCAGCCGTTGTCCCTAGACGAAGCGGGCCCCCTCATCGAAACCATGTCTTTGCTCATATTCAAAGCGCAGGACGCGCACTACGACGTGGCCACCACGATGATGACCATGAAGTCCCACATCCAAGCCCTCGAGGAGCGGGCCCACGCAGCCACCGTACAGGCCACGCTGTTCGCTGAGCTGGCGGCCGAGGAGATCCCCAGGAGCCTCCACTGCTTGAATGTGAAACTAACGGCCGACTGGCTAATGAAGCAGGTGGAGGAGAACAGGAAGTCAAAGTCAAACTCCCGGCGGCTGGTGGACAACAGCCTAAACCACTTCTGCGTGTTCTCGGATAACCTGGCGGCTGTCTCCGTGGTGGTCAACTCGACTGTCTCCAACGCGGGCCGCCCTGACTCACTCGTGTTCCATGTCATCACCAACGATGTCAGCTACAGCCCCATGCAGGTGTGGTTCCTCAGCAACAACTTCCAAGGAGCCGCCATTGACCTCCAAAACATCCGCCACGTCACCCGGTTAAACTCCTCCGGCGGGTCCCACCAAACCCGTCTGAACCACCTCCGGTTCTACATCCCCGACATCTACCCCAAACTAGACAAAGTAGTCTTCCTCGACGACGACGTGGTGGTTCAGAAGGATCTGACCCCGCTCTTCTCACTAGGCCTGCATGGCTCCGTAAACGGGGCCGTGGAAACCTGCCTCGAATCGCACCACCGGTTCTACAAGTACCTGAACTTCTCGAACCCCATCATCGGGTCCAAGTTCGACCCACAAGCATGCGGGTGGGCCTTCGGGATGAACGTGTTCGATTTGGTTGCTTGGAGGAGGGCGAACGTGACCGGGCTCTATCGCTATTGGATGGATCAGAACCGGGATGGGTTATTGTGGAGGCCACTCGGGACTCTTCCTCCCGGTCTCCTTAGCTTCTACGGCCTGACCCAACCACTGGACCGGAGGTGGCATGTGCTAGGGTTAGGGTATGACCCGAATGTGGACCCCCGGTTGGTGGAGAATGCAGCGGTCGTGCACTTCAACGGGAACATGAAGCCGTGGCTGAAGCTGGCCATTGGCAAATATAGGCATTTGTGGGATAGGTACTTCAATGGGAACCATACATACATTCAAGAATGTGTTAGAAATTGAGTTTGTTGAATTTGTTTGTGATTTTTGTAGAGTTATGAAAGCCACCGGACCTATCAATTCGAACGGGCAGGTTCAGTACCGTTCGGGTTTATTTAGGTTTTGGGTCTGGATATCACCAGGTCTAGAAGACACCAATTGTAGAATCCCCGAGGGGAATTTTGGGTACATTAGGATCTTTTAACCCTTTTTTTTTTTTTTTTACCATTTATATAGTTCTTAGAGTGGCATTTAGGGGGAGAAGACAGCAGCTGGTAATTCCACTTTTTTGCGTGGCAGTGTTTACTATTGACTGACCCTTCTGATAGAAATTGTAGCAATTTTTGTGTATAATAATACTTGATGGGAAAATTTAGGGTTTATCCATTGTAACTGTGGTGCTCTCACAGTCACAGACAACAGTCATTTATTCATCATACATCAAGTGAATGAAGGTTTAAGGTGTGGCCCTCTGAGTGTTTTGTTGGTGTTATAAATGGAGTAAAATAACTTTCCCCCTTTGAAGGTGAATCAGGTAAAAAGTAAAAACACAATTTCTATGTGCTAAGACTGCTAGTCTTTATATGGTTGAACATCAACATTTCTTGGAGATGGTCTCTGAAGAACTCTATATAAAAGACCTTGGCAGATGAAAACAACATCTGGCCTATTAGCTCAGTTGGTTAGAGTGTCGTGCTAATAACGCGAAGGTCGCAGGTTCGAGACCTGCATGGGCCAATAATTTAACAAGTGCTTGTTTTCTTTTTTGTCCAGAAAACTCATCCTACCACTTCTATATTCATTCCTTCTGAAACAGAGAATGGCCCCAGAACTTCACAACTGAACCCACCCAAAATTAAACTCTGCTGCGCATGTCCTATTAGCTCAGTTGGTTAGAGCGTCGTGCTAATAACGCGAAGGTCGCAGGTTCGAAACCTGCATGGGCCAATAATTTAACAAGTGCTTGTTTTCTTTTTTGTCCAGAAAACTCATCCTACCACTTCTATATTCATTCCTTCTGAAACAGAGAATGGCCCCAGAACTTCACAACTGAACCCACCCAAAATTAAACTCTGCTGCGCATGTCCTATTAGCTCAGTTGGTTAGAGCGTCGTGCTAATAACGCGAAGGTCGCAGGTTCGAGACCTGCATGGGCCAATAATTTAACAAGTGCTTGTTTTCTTTTTTGTCCAGAAAACTCATCCTACCACTTCTATATTCATTCCTTCTGAAACAGAGAATGGCCCCAGAACTTCACAACTGAACCCACCCAAAATTAAACTCTGCTGCGCATGTCCATTATTGAGACAAAATGAGGATTTTACGGATGTTTGCATTTTCATGACGAATAACTTTGGATTTCACCATTTACAAACAGTAGAATCTTATTTTAACTTATGATGGTTCTGATCTTAACCTGTTCGAGCAGACAGTAGACAGTGGAGACATTGTTTCAGTTACATTATCTGATTCACAAAAAAGAACAGCATTACAACCCGGCATTTTTCTTCTAATCTAAACCAAAACCCTTTTAACAACTCTTTCCATTGCTCGAAATGTGGGAAGAAGAAGAAGAAGAAGAAGAAGAAGAAGAAGAAGGCATCTTCTGAGTTCCCACATAATACATAGACAAATGATGGGGCTTTGCCTGTATATCTGTGTACAATGGACAACGTAAATCTCCCCCCGTTCTCCAACAGACAAAAACCCTTCAACGATAAAAAGATGTGATCGAGATAATCTTTGGCGGTGTCTACTGTCTGCAAGCATCGCCCACCAGCAAACAAGGCAATCCAATCTGTCTTCAATGGCATCCGGAGACGACAGTCTTTGATCTACGCTTCGCTCGTGAAGACAAGTGACTGAAGATGCAATCTTGCTTGAGCTGCAGCGATAAGTGATTCTTCATCTTGCTTCTCCTTTGCTACAGCGAGCGCTGCAACATAAGCTTCCCTTGCCTCCTCCATCCTTTGCATCTCGACCTCCTCCGTATCATCCTATGTAAACACAATCCACATGAGTCGTGACATATTAACATTCATCTAGATATCACCCAAACAACAAACAAACAAACAACAACAAACCCTAATATAGTCCCGCTGACATGGCGTCTGAAGGAATTCAGATGTAGGTAGCATTCCCCTCTTGCACAAAGAGGTTGATTCTGATGGACCAAAAAAGACCCTTTCAGGAACCCCAAAATAAAACATTTTGAAAACAAACAAGATATGACTCTTAACGAATAAATTTTTGATTGCGCTCTTTAGTAGGTAAGCATTCGGGTAATTTGAGTTGGGTTGGTACTAATAGGTAAGGTTTGGAAATATATGAAAAGAATCAGTAAATTTGGATTGGGTTGGTAAAAATGGGTATTTACCCACACAAAGAACACACATTTACACACCTGTACATTCAACTAGAATGAAAAAGAAAGGGTTAAAGAGGGAGGTAGAAGGTAACCATCTCGGTAAGGTAATCCAAGGATAATGGTGTAGTGTCGTAATCTACAGCTGGAGTAGTGGGGTTATCCTTAGACAGGCCTTCGAATAGAAGAATGAATGACGAAATCTGGGATTGCATTGAATTTAGTTCCTCTTGAAGCTTCTCGACCTTTTGGTTTGATGTTTTCGCTTCCGATTGTAACTTTTCAACATATGCTTGTTTGTCTGCCAGCTTGATCTGATAGATGTAGAAGGATGCCATCATTGAAAGAATACTCAAGCTGGTAACGGATGATGATACAAAATCCAAATACCCCAAACTACCCGTTGAGGTATGGATGGGTCTTGCCCCTAAAATTTGTAGTTCAGAGACAGATTCCAATTTACCCAAGATTTAAAAACCATTTTTAGGAAAAAAAGAAAATAGAGGAGGTTTCGTGAGGCATTTGCTTTAGTCCATCATAATCTAAGATGAAAAATAACCTTTTTCAACTATCTAGAATATGACGAAATGATGAGGATATTAAACCAAAACACAAATCGACACCAATTTCCTCAATTGTTCAACATAAATCAAATTGACATAAGATCCCTAACCAGCTATAATCCATGCTCAAAACTCATCAAACCAACCACATATCGATTACTCAATAATACATGGGATAAACCATATAATCAATTACGAATGCTTCGATTTACACGACACCAAGACGATGTACCAATTTGACCGTGTTCAAACAACAAGCAAGGTCTCATTCACTAGTGCAAGCTTCACAATGCAACGAAAAAGGAGAAGAGACAAACCTTAGCATCATGGAGTTGTTCCTGAGTAGCCTTGATTAGAGAATCCTTTTCATCAGCACACTGCTTGATCTCATCAACCTGTGATTGCACTGCATTCCGATGGATCTTCGACACTTTGGTAGATTTCAAGAGTTCATCTTTTTCGACCAACTTTTGCCGCAGGTCCTCCAATTCTTCCCTCATTGCCTTCAACTCTTCGGTGTCTTTTTCGGCAGCCATGTTGACTGATGAAGTTGAGGGCTCGTCGTGCTCGTTCTCCGGTTGCTTCTTTCCATGGGGCCTGTGTTTATTTCTTGCATCGTTCTTCTGCCCAAGCGAATACAACAACACCCATTATAACCTAAGAACATCCTGTCCCAACATTTTCAGAAAGAATGCATTCTCCCCTCTGATTCTCTGAATCAAAACCGTAGACCATCTTGCTCCAACATTTTTGCATTAATTTGAATTCAAAGAAACCAACAAAATCAAATACCACTCCCATCCCTGGTTGTTTATTTGATTCAGCTAACATTCCAAAATATTCACAAAATACAGCTGCATTTTCAAGGGAATTTGTAGAGTTGACAAAATTTTGTCCGACCCAGAAGACCCGAATAAACTGGGTTTGAACATAAATTTTCCGTCCTAATTTTGATACTAACCGAATTGATCGAATATTTACTTTTTCTATTGTCCGAACCTGATTTCGACCCGGATTTAGCTTCGTTCCAATTGTCCGTCCCAGACATGAAATTTCTCGTCCGAATTTCGACAATGTCTCAATTTGTCCTACCCGAATTTTTGCCAACACTAGGAATTCGCCATTGTGACTCGCTCAAATCAAGGGCAAACATTAAATTAGAAAGAACTAAATCTCATAAAACCATTCAGTTGATACCAAACAAATTAGGGCAACCATAAAATTAGGGTAATTACTAAGTACTCATTCATAATGCCAGAAAAAATGAGAAATTGATCAAAATGAGAGAGAAAAGATTCACCTTTCTGGGATCTCTATACGGAGTTTTGGTGTAATTCACCGCACCTGTTCTGCTAAATGAGCTGCTTGAATTCCCATCCTGCCAAATCAAAATCGAACGAACACAAACAAAAATACACACAAAATATTCAAGAAATTTGCCAATTAAATCACCCCAAAAAAAATCGAGAAAAAAATGAGACGAACCAAATTAGAAGAGCGACAGAAATTGAGACAAAGCCAAGAAGATTTCCCCATTCTTTGTCACTGTTCCTCCCCATTTCCAGAAATCGAAAGAGAGGGGAAAAAACAGGGAGAAAAACAAGAGAAGAGAGAGAAAGAAGAGAGGGAAAGAGAGACAGAGAGAAAGAGAGGATTACAATGAGAGATTGAACGAGCGGGACTATCTGTACGAGGTTGTTGAATAAAACCCGATCCTAATTGTTGGATCATCCGTCTAAGCCCCCCTTAAAATTTTAATAATTTCTTAGTTATGATTTTTGCTCTAATATTGATATTTAGCCACCGTCCTTTTGTGCGTTTAATCTGCGTTGCAGTGTGATTATTGCGGTAAGTTACGGTGGAAATAGTAAAAAAGTAGTAATAATTTGTAGTATGTTGCGTTAACAAATGCCTTGGATTCTACTTTATTTTTACCGAAGTTTATTAAAATGATTTTTTGAGAAATATTAGTTTCAATAATAGCAATCTCAAAGATGAATTGATTCGTCTATCTTTTCCTGACAATAAGAGTTTTGAATATATACATAGCAAGGACAAACAAGTAGGACTATAGCATATTAGACCATCACATAGTTTTTGGATTTTATGTTTAGCACTTTTACCTTTAATTTTAACTAAATTGCTATATATATCTTCTTTTAAGTCTTAAAATTTTATTTTATACATTTTATTTTCCTTGAAAAAAGTTTTACTTTTCTACAGTCAGAAGTGTAACGTAAACACTCTCGACTCTTAAACTTCCACTATACAAGGTTAATTAATTCAAGTAATTCCTTAGTTACGAATCGATTAGTCGGGGCATTACAATCGGGATATTATGAGTTCTTCAACTCTGCCATAACCACCCGAACTAACTTGTACATCCCCATCATTTAGCTCCCGTTCGGTTGGTTGGGCCTTGCTTTGAAGGGAAAGATTTTGGGATTTGAAATGGGCCTTGGCGGGCTCGGTGGGCTTGAACAGGCCCATTATAGTTAGGCATCACTTATTAAACCCAATACTTTTTCCCCTTTTGTTTTCAAACTAAAATTTGCGGTATTATTGAAAGATATATATATATATATATATATATATATATATATATTAGCAAAATCTAATCCAAGTCCAAGTTGAGTTGCATGATGATATGGCATGATAAAGAATGAGCATAATTGGGGAAGATGGCAGCCAAATTAAGTAGTGCTTCAATTGTCAGTTCAGTGGTCACATTCCCATCCCCCTGCATGGCCCATTCTGTGATACTGTCCCTCCCTCACACTGCCTCTGCCTGCCTATTAAAGGATATAGGTTATGTTTGGCAATCAATTGCTGGTTGATAGCTATTAACTATTAGTTTGTAACTATTAGTTGATAGTTTTTCGGATTAGTTGTTTGATTTTGACTGTTTGGGTTAGCTGATTGCAGAAAAAGTGTTTGTTAAAGTAGTTTTTTGCGAGAAACTACCTCAAAAAATTTCATCAAGTAACTTTCTGAAAATTAGCTTATTAGATCCAAAAAATTAATGTAAAAAGCTACTTATCAAACACCTCAATTAACTTTTTAACTTTGATCAAAAAGCTAAAAGTGACCCAAAAAGTTAGTTAGCTAAACACCCCCTATAACTGCCATTTTTTCTCATGGATTAACTGCTGAAAAATTGCATGTGTCCTGACAAAATCTGACTCGATCCAATATCGATCCGAGTTTTCAAATCTAAAATTGTAACAAATTCAGAGGGGATATCGAACCGGCCCGCCCAAATTGACAGATATCACGTATTCTGCAGGTGCCTCGTAGGCCCCCCAGCCCAACTATCCCGTGGGCCCCGCAAGAGTGCTAGAAGTTAGTACTACTCATACCGAATTAGCAGCGTACGTCACGGCGCGTTTCCAGCTGTAACTGCGAGTTCATCTCATAATACGACACCGTATGGGGTGAGTGCACTTGTCAAAAATCAAGTTTACTGGGCCCCCAGCATAACCTGATCAGCCGACACTTTGGTGACCACCTCCGTCAGCGTCGCGTGCCTAACCACGCGCGCTAAGGCCCAAATGGGGTCCACTCCGTACAGGTACAACTTGTAATTATTGTGGTTGCCAAATTAATTTCATGGCTAATCATCATAACTAATTATCACTCCAATCCAATTACGTGGTTCATTCTCCTTCTCATTTCCAACACCACTTGTGACATTAGATATTCTTAGTAGCTTTTAATAACTCAACTCTTAACTAAATTAGATTTTCTATTTCATTCTAAACTATAATGAAAATAATATCCTTTATTAAGGCAAGTAGAGGCAAGAAAAAATTTGAGGATATATAGTTAATAGAATAGCCAAAATGAGAAATTCGTGGAATTGTCAATATAAAGCTTAAACGAGAAAGCACACAAAGCGATAAAGGTTGGAATATAGGTTACACATGCAATGTTGAGGAAACTGCTATATAAATATTTAGTTAAAAGTTGAAGTAATATCAATATACTATTCTTAATTTAGTGGCATAAAAAAATATATATTTTAAGTAATAGCTCTATGAGTGTTTAGTTATGATTCAAAGTAGTACTAAAGAATATACTTCTTAAAATTGAATTACAGATAGGAATTTAAGTTCTATATTGCATGTCATGTTTATTGGATGAGTTATTTTCAAGTTAATTAGAATAGTTAAATTTGGATAAGTTATGATTTTTTTGGAGAATTGTGTTTTTTTAGTAGATACGTTTTTGGAAAATTGTGTTAGATTGTGATAGATTGAAATAAGTTAGGATAAGTTAGGAGAGTTAGAACCAACTTAATAAAAGAACAGAGCCTAAACCCCTAAAAAAATTCAAGAATAACAAAAGATAATGGCCTTTTATATAGATAAACCATTTAAGAATTACTTTGAACTTAGCTATTAGTCCTTAAAAAAGGAGGTAGCAAATTAACAATAATGAGTTGATGTTAAAATAGTCCCAAAATTCGAGTAACATAAAGTTAAGCATCATTAATCATAATTTGGAGCATGCATAATAATATGCCTAGCAAAGAAAAGATCGGGAGAGATATTTAGCTCATTGTAATGTAGCAGTAGTAAATATCTGATATATCAAACTTCATTTTCACAGTCAAGTTTCCATCAAAGTAGGACACTATGAAGTGGAGATGTAATAAGTATAACCTTCTGTACGTGGAAGGCAGCGATAAGTGGTAACGTTCAAGGTCTCATACATAGTAATCATAATTCAGATACCAAATCTTATCTGAACATTATTACTACCAACAACACGAAATGGACTATGCTCCCATCATACAGTTGCCTATTCAAACAGGGCTCATAAAAATTCAAGTCCATATCAAATTTGAGTCGAGCAAATTCGAATAATTGTAAAATTCAGTTCAACTAGATTTTTTCGGATGAGACAATTTTGGACGGAACTAAAATCTTGTTCAACCATGCCTAGCAAAATTTGTCCTGATCTGAAAACGACCCGATCATTCAAATCTAAAATATAAAAAACCTAGAAAATGGGGCATAGCTAAGCTTACATGACCCACCCGAATTGACAGGTCCGTTCAGCTAGTAGAAAAAAAAAGAAAAAGAAATATAACATTGTTCTTTTGTGTAGTTGGTTGGAGGTAAAGTGGATAAAATTGAAGAAAGTAGAGATATGAGAAATAAAGTGTGTTAACTAACCTTGTTCATTTGTGCGGCAAAATAAATGCGGTAAATGGCAGAGTACAATAATGTTGTGCAAAGTGTTGTATGGTAAAATTTATGGTAAGAATGTTTTGATATTGTAGGCAATGAGAGTTAATGTGAAAAGTAAAGAGACATAAAGTTATAATTGTTATGATAAAATGTAGAATGGTATCATATAACATGAAAGGATTGTAGTAAATATAGAAAAATATGGCAGATGTAGTACAAAAACTGCATAAAAGAACAGAGCCTAAGGTGGATAAACTCCAACATAAAAGAGCAAGTCGCCTTGTCTGCATATCCGAACAGTGTCAAAATCGGTTCAGATCAGACTGGATTTTTTTCTGGGTCAGACAAACCCAGATATTCAAATCGGATAAAATTTACCCGAGTGCTACATCCAAACAACCTGTGTGCAGTTAATTACTAACAATATAGTGCGAATTATGCAACTTAATATCACATGATAAAGTTATAGTCCTCTCATACCTGTACTTTTCTGCGATATTTTGCGGTATGGCGCAGTATGATGTGGTGAAATTGTAGCGGATTATGGTGTAATTGTGACGGGTTCTTGGTATGTAAGGTAGGTGAGGAGAGAGAATGTAAAAAGTAGAGGAGAAAAGTGAGGAGAGAGAAAAGTAATGATTTGTAGTAAAGTGTGGTGGGGGTTGTGTCAAATTGCAGTATGATGTGGTACCGCAGTTTGCCAACAACAGAAAAAAACAGGGCCTAAATTGACAACCACAATATACAAATCCACACAACAGTATTCAAGAATCAAGATCAACCAGATGAACAAATTAGAAGGAGAAGAGACTCCACAAAACAATGCAAAACACCACAATGCTTCCTATTCTTCATTGAAATCATCAGAATGGAATTATGGAAAAACATACATAATTCAGATTCATCATGGCAACAAATTTAAATCAGAGGAGGGTATTTGAAACCAAAAAAAAAAAAAAAAAAACACTTGGTATTACAGTATATAACTATATATGATTGATATATATATTTAAATCCAAACACCCCCAAATTAACACCAATAATCACCCCTAAATTCCATTAAAATCATAACATGAACAAGAAAAGAAAAAAGAAAAGCCCAATTTACATCCATCCAATACTATAAATCATTTTCTAATTTTTGACAAATATATATATAATAGTATCACATTTGAATAACTTCTGGGTTGTTAAAACAAAAGGAAATAAATATCAGGGGGATCAAAAAAATTTTAAAAAGAAATCTGATCATTTATTCATCAGGGAAGAAACAAGGAGAGATCAGAGTTAGCATGATCAGACCACTGAGAGAGAAGATGATGTTGATGCGACGACGACGACGTCGTTTGGCTCCAATAACTCTGCTGATGATCATCAACTTCAGAAGCAGCAGGAGGAGGAGGAAGATCAAAAAATCCAGCACCACCTCCACCCGTCTGCCAATCCAGTGAATCGAGTCCACCGTCACTTCCCCTGTTCTCCATCAGATCTTCCATCCTCACCGTCGGATCCATCATCTTCCCACGGTCACTCTTCATGAACTGGCTGTACCCTAGTGGATCGCCGGAGCTGCTCATCAAGTTCGGGAATCCTCCGATTTCCGACGAAAACATCATCTGATGATCATCGCCGACGATCTGATTGTGATTTTGGTTGTTGGAGTCCATCAATCCGACGTTGATTCCGAAATTCTCCGATTCCGAAATCTGAAACACGCCGGCGGAGGCGGAGGCTGCGACGGCGGTGACGGTGGTGGTGGAGCTTTCACTGCTGGAGAGAGAGTTCGGCGGTTTGACGGACGGTAACGGTGACGGAGACAGAGACGGAGAGGGTTTGGGTTTGGGCTTGGAGCGTTTGGATTTCCGGCAGCCGCCGCCGACGGGGACGTTACGGAGGACGCCGCCGTTGGTCCAGTAGCGGCGGCAGTTCTTGCAGAAGTGGCGGGGTTGTGAGAGGTTGTAGTTGTTGTAGTAGCAGAACTTGGTGTTGAGGGAGTCGCACCGGGGACACTTTAGGGCTTGCTGGTGGTGGAGGTGGTGGCGCATGCGGCGGTCTCCGATCACCCTTCCGCCGCCGGGGATTCCTCCGATCGCCTGCACCTCTTGCATTTGATGATGATCAATACTAATCCTCTGTTTCGAAGTTCGATGATGTAGAGAGAGAAGAAAGAGGGTTTCACATTTCAACAATGGAGGAAAACTGGGTTGCAGATGATATGAACAATGGCAGAGAAGAAGAAGAAGAGGAGGAGGCAAATATCCTACGCTGGTATGTTATGTATGTGAGTATGTCTATCTATTTCTATTTCTATTTGATAACGGAATTATAATTGGGGGGTTTTATTGGATTAATTTTATGATAATTTGGAAAATGGGAATTACGAAAGTGGGGTTGGAGAGAGAGGGGATTTACTGGGAGGAGAGAGGGGAGGGGTGAGAGAGAGAGGGGTAAAATGGGAAATGGAGGAGGAGTAATGATGAAGGGGGAACGGTTTTTTGAGCGGGATGGAGACCGTACGAAACGTGATGCCGGAGATTTTGTTTGGTAGCTGGATTTAGGATAAAGGTTTTTATACACACACACACAGTACGCGGGGTAATTTTCATATGGTTAATTAAGAACCAAAAAATTACTTAGAGATACCCTAACTTTTGAAGAAACAAACATCCTAACTTTTCAAAATTAATTTTGGGTACCCTTACTTTTAGTATTAGAAATTACTATGTGAATTTCTGGTGAAACTCCGATTGATTCAAATCATTTTCGTCCACAAAAACAAACGGCATTTTCATCGACAAATACACTTAATCAATTTCCCGTCTAAAATTTATCGGTAAATTCAAATCATTGGCCAGAAATTCACCTAATTATTTCTAATTCTAAAAGTTAGGGTACCCCGAAATTAGTTTTTAAAAGTTGTGGTACCGGAAAAACATTTCACCAAAAGTTAGGGTACCCCTAGATAATTTTTTGATTAAGAATTAATGTTAACATATTGTAAAGAGCAATGCAACAATAACAACAAACTTCCATGAGCATACCTGAAAATTAAGATTAAAATTGTGATGATTATATTGTAGTGGGGGGTATATATTTATGTAAATTCTTGGTGCTAGGCTACTACTTTCTGGAATGGTCTCATTCATGCTGTTTAATTTGGTATTACATCCATTCTAATTGAGGAGATAATTTGCAGTTTATTAAAGTTATACGTGGTAAATACCACATTCTGTGAGAAATTGTTATGCTAATCCAAAGATATCTACGCATTGCTTCCTCTTTGTATTGTTGAGATTCTGTTCTTTGATTAGATTATTTTCAGGTTTGGATGGATAAGTTGGGATAAGTTATGATATTCTTTTGGGAAATTATATTTTTAAATATAGTTTTTTTAAGAAATTGTGTTAGATTTGAATAAGTTGGGAGAGTTATATCCAACCTAACTAAAGAACAGAGTCTGAATTGTTTGTGTTTTTTATTTTGTAGGAAATGTGCTCACTAACTCGTTAAGTTTGATCTACTCCCTCCGTCTCAAATTATTTGTCCACTATTCCATTTTTGAATGTCCTAATAATATGTCTATTTTCCTAAAATAGAAACTTTTATTTTATTAAATTACTAAAATGTAAAAGTATTTAAATATGAGAGGGAAAAGTATAAATAGTAGTTCTGAATTCAAAATTGAGGATATTATTAATATTTTATTGCTAATTGAGATTAATTTATTAATTTTCTTTAAAATGTATATTAAATCAAACGAGACAAATATTTTGAGACGGAGGAAGTATTTCTCCAATTAGAAGTAGTTATCTTTGCTAAGAAAAATATAAAAAATCAATGGGCCTTGGGTGGGTAAAAGACGCGTGGAGTGAGGAATATGTAGGGAGAGAACTAGAGAAGTGATGATAGTGGGAATCAAAGGATTGTCGAGTTGTCGGGAACCTTATTATGCCACCACCATACACACACATAGTGAGGTTGAGACTGGATATATATTACTGGGTACCATCATCATATTCATCATTCATATTCATGTATTATTATGGGGGTTGGCCCAGATTGTACGTATTTCTGTATTTCTTCCATTGGTGGGGGAATATTTCACTAATTATTAATAATACTAGTATGATACTGCTTTTGGTGAAATGTTTTTCAGGTATCTTAATTTTTCAGAACTCATTTTATGGTACTCTTACTTTTGCGCTAGAAATTATTAGGTACATTTTCGGTCATCAATTTGGTTAAGTAATCAAAATACCCTTATTCTTCCATTTTTAAAGAAATACCCTTAAAAGAAGAAGAATAAGGGTATTTCGGTTACTTAATAAAATTAATGGCCGGAAAAGTACCAAATAATTACTAACTCAAAAAGTAAAAGTACCCCAAAATAAATTTTAAAAAATTGTGGCACCAAAAAATAGTTTTCCTAAATATTGAGATACTGTCGAGTAATTTTTTTTTGCGAATGAATGGATGGAGTATTTATTTGGTGTCTCATTTTTCCAATGGACTATACTTTCCCACGTCCCACCCTCCTCATCCGTATCTCTCCCACTGTCTACACTTCCCTGTTCCCCACTCCTTCCCCTGCCTTGGTATCAAACGTTATTGCTCGTATTCTCAAAATATGATTTAAAAAAATTTTAGTAACCACACTGTTTAAGCTCTCTAAAGGTATAATTTTTATAATTGGGAGATTCTACTAAAGTTGAAAAAAAATTTATCTATGGTAGTTGAAATATATAATTACCTTTAATTTTATAATTAAAAATTAAAATTAATGCATATATTCACCATAGGACTTGTTACAATAAGTAAATCTATATGTTAAGTTATAATTTTTTACAAAATTTGAATAGTAATGAAATTCTACCATATTTTACTTTTTTTTCAACTATCATAGTTGAAAAGTGAAAATACCATTAATTTTATCATAAAAATTCAAAATCAGTGTAGGTTAATCAAAGTAACTTGTTACAATAATTAACCATATTTATAAGGATATAAATCTTTTTAACAAACATGATTTATTTTTTTTTATAAATGAATAGTATAAAATTTTCAACTACCATAGTTGAAAATAAATTCAATTATGGTAGAATTTTCAATGAAAAAAATAAAAATAATATAAGGCAAGAATGAAAAACGTAGGGATTATCGTGATATAAAAGTTAAAAGTAGGGATTGAATCCAATTTTTCTATTATAAATGCTAAACTTACTTAAATATATTATTATTATTTCACATCAATCAATAATTAATATAATTATTTAAACTTTAACATCGAAACACGTTGATCCATTGGCCGAACCTTATATTTGCTAGAAAGTCCTGATCTAACCCACAACTTTAATAGGTTGGCTTTAACCGACCCGATCATATTAACACTAACCCTGACCCGGCCGTCGTCCACCCCTAGACTCATAACTCAAACTCACTTTGGGATAAATGTATTATGCATTTATGCCAAGAGGGTAGGAATTGAAGGGGCAAATCAAATAAGGGTGATGACTGATGAGTCATGATATGCATCCTCTATAAGTATGAAATGTTCAATTTAATAGGGTCACAAATTAGTTATGGTTATGTCATGCATATTATGCAAGTAGCTAGCTAGTAACTTAACTTAAAATACAATTTCACATGATGATAGATGATGATGAGAATTGATAACTGAAATAGTAATCGAAATCAAAACCAATATTCCAACCAAAATCTCGCCACAAAGTGAAGTATGGAGAAGTCGGATATAACAATCTTACTCATAAATTTGTCATTTAGAGAAACTGAATCTAATCAATCTAAGCTTTAAAAATCACTCACTACCTAATATTTCACGGGGGGGAAAACATTTGCTACATCTATCGTGAAGTAAACTCAACAGCAGATTGGATAGTTAATCTTAGTTATTCATTAGATACTGCTAACCTTTGGATTTGTAGCCCTTTGTTGGTATTTTCTTTTATTATTGATGCAAATAACTCAGGGAGATGCCTTAACAGAAGAGTCTCATAAATGTTTGATGTATCTTGTTTACCCAAGTTACAATAATATAAAAAATGGAGGGGGGCATAGGAGGATAAGCCATTTTATTTGTCTATCATAATCTAAATCGTAAAAATTAGCGTTGACAAAATTTTATCCAACCCGAATACACGAATTCTTCCAACCTAGAAGAAACTCAATTTGGTCCAAACCCAATTTTGACATTGATCGAATTGACTGTATATTCAAACACAATATTATCCTTTTTTTTCTACTGTAAGAACCGACTATGACCCGAATTTAGTTCCATCTAAATTCTACGATCTGAAAAACCAGAATTAAGTCTCAACAGAATAATCGATGATTTACTATCAATCACAAGTTTCGTGTTGAACGTAGTATTCATACTGGAAATTATGATCGAGGATTACTATATAAATCTTCATCTACTTCAGAGATTCATCCGGAAACATTTTTCAAATACAAAAATTCCGTATTTTCCCACGAATTATAGTGAATTAAATTAAACATGATTCGTTTTTTTTTTAAGTTTAGCAGCGGGTCAATCTTCAGAAATTTAATCGTATCATAAAAAAATATATAAAATATTTATACAAATAAAAAAAATGCGGGAGATATAAACAAAATGCAGGGTCGTTTGTCTGCTTGGCTAGTCAAATACGGCCTAATTCATAGATCTTTGGGTTTCGATTACCAAGGAATAGAGACCGAACAAAAATTTATCCTCCGAATTTTAATTTGACTAGTTCAAATTTAACCCGAACTCGAACTTTTATCGATCGTATAAGCAAAAATGATTTTCTTTTTCCTACTATACAAATAGATATGATGATAGACATAAGAGATATACTACCTCTGTTCCAAATTGTTTGTCCATCTACCTAACTCCCTTGTCCCAAAATATTTGTCCATTTTATAATTCTAATTATTGTAATTCCTATTATACCCGTAATAAATACTCTCTTGTTTCTTTTTTATTTTGCTTCATATGAGAAAAGTAAGGGTAATTTTGGTACATTATATATTTTTTACTTCATTTCCCATGACTATTGGACTTTTAAATATAGTTGGATGAACAAACAATATGGTACGGAGCCACGGGGGTAGTACAAATAAAAATAGCAGTAGTGCTTAGAATAGATGGAATTTGCTTGTGAAAGGAGGGAATTGTTTGGTTGATGTAAACATTTGGAACAATTCACATGGGTCGGTTGTGTTGTGTTGTATAGAGTGTAGGGGCCAATGCCATCACTCCCTTCTTCTGGTATCTGTCCACATCTATCCATCTCTCTCAATATTAAGTCTCTCTATTTTGGCCATCATTTCCCACCTATGCATCTATTTAGCAATTACTCCTATGCAAGTTTCTACTCCTTTGCTTGTCTTTCATTTTGGTCTTTTCTTAGCATCATTTTTTGGAGGGTGTTTGCTTAAATTGTTTGTCTTTCCCCATCTCATGAGATTGTGTGAGATATTTGTGCTATGTTTGCTATGTTGGTTCCATGTAAATGTAGTTTTGATCTTGTTCTTGTTCAAACTTAAATGATCATATGATCTAATAGTGCGTTTGGTAGTTTTTCGAGGAAATGTTTCTGAAAAAGACCACTCCTAACCTCCCCTTGAAAAACTGTTTACTGAGATTGGGAGGGAAGTAGTAGATCGTACATTAAAACCTTTTCATGTATTGAGAACCAAACGTAGGCAAGTGTGTTAACTTGGAAAAGTTAACTAACGTAACTATCCTAGAAAAATTCTCAACCAAACGCTCCCTAAAAGAAAAGTTGGAGTTGCCTTAATCGTATGATCTAAAAGAAAAGTGGGAGTTGCCTTTTATCGAGCTGCTAGCTTTTGTTCACTTGATTGGCTATATGCTTAGTTTGGGAGATTGTTGTTGTTGTTGGTTGGTTGCATGTTTGCTAGCCTATTTTTTCACTTCAAAAGTTTGGACTCATCTTCAATGGCCCAATTTGCACCTACTGTATGGGTTTAAATCATACGTTTCATTCTCTATAAAACTGTCTTTCTGCTTCATTTAAATCCGATTTTCATTTTGCTCTTTGTTTTCTGTTTGTATATCTTATGCCTTTGGTATTTGGTATTTGTTTTGCTTCCTAATTCCATCCATTGACAATTTATTTAAGCCCTATTTCTTTACCCAATCTTACTCATCTCACCTTACCTTACTTCTTACTTGTAAACTCAAAAAACAAGATATTTTCACGTAATTTAATCCGATTCAATTCAAATTTACAAAAATTTTAATGCGCATTTAAATAATATATGCACTTAGTTAGTCGTCTCTAACTCTAACTAGCAATCTAAATTTGTAGCCCTAGCAATCTAAACTGGTCTAAGATTTGTTACAAGGTCATGTCAACCTAACCCATGAAAACTTTGTAAAATTCAAACTGTTTGTCAATTGTAACTAATGCTTCAGTTGACTCTAAAATAATCAAAAAAAGAAATGAGTTTAAAAGTCTGATTTAATAATAATTTAACATAACAACTATAGCACAGTTCTTTTGTGTGTTAATTTGCGTTGCAGTAAGTTGCGGTAGATTGCGTTAACTTGCTGTAGAAATAGTAAAAAAGTAATGATAATTTGTGGTGAGTTACAGTAGGTTACGATAATTTGCGGTAATTTGCGTTGCGGTTAGTTGCGTTAACACACAAAAGAATGGTGTCTATATCAAATTAATCCAAACCATATTAATTAATTTTTAGGTAGTATTATCCTCATACATCATTTCGATACATTTATATCATATGCGCATAACACTAATATGGAAAGGCTAGTAGTTAATTTAAAATCATTTAGTAAAATTCGAATTGATAGCACTGTTTTCCTAGCTAGGGTCAATCACTTAATGTCGAGTTTGATGTTATACAATATATTTTACAAAAATCCTAAGTTATATATATATATATATATATATATATATATATATATATATATATATTTCACTACGATCGATGCTAAAAGCCTAACAGCCTGAAACCACCTATTTTAGCTCTTCGATGTTTATGGAGGTGTCTTTTAAAGTGATACAAATTTTACTAATATAATTATCAACATTAAATTTTAAAAGTGATTTCAACCTTTTTATAGAATATCTTTCATGACCATATATTACAACTTACAAAAATAAAAGGGAAAAGTGTACACATATAACATCACAATCATATATTACAGAAGTGAGTTGATCCAAGCTTGATATTTGGACCAAAGTGGGTTATGATTTAGTTGTGCCTATCAGTTTTCAATATCAACCAAACTTTTGGACAATTTTCTTGGAAATTTGACAAATTCATGGGGAGGTTTTGGCCCACTTTTAAGCCTATCATAATTGCTGAAAGTCTCTTAGGCAAGCTGGCTGCCTTCTTATCACTTGTTTGGGTACACTGTTAGGGTTTGAATTTGGTGGTTTTCTTGTTCATTGTCAAGCAAATTATAGGGTTTTGGACTTTGATTTATTCTTCATCTTGAAAAATCTTTGGAAAGATGTGTTGAATCGGTGTTGATTGTAGTTCAAAATATAATTTTAAATATGAATAAGTGTTGATAAGTTATGATGAGTAATTATTTTTTATCGCTAATAAATATTATCGTAAGTATTGTGTTAACTTTAGAAAAAAAGTTATCACAATTACTAAAATTATGGGTGAAATACCAAGTTTTTGGATGTACTATAGGGGCCTTAGGTTTGATGTTTATCCCCCGAAATTTCAACAATGTAATATTGCCGCGACTTTGTTTTTGTAGCGATTCAGTTGTTTTCATTTTCGCTGCTTTATTGTTGTAGTATGTGGAATTGTATGTCAGCCAAGTTGCAAACAGAACATTTCGATTCGTTGTTGATTTAAATAATAAGAAAAAAATGATAATATCGTCAATTGAATCGAGTTAGTTGAATACAGTCCCACCTATTTTTCAATTAAGACGATCAATAGCTCAGTCAAAATCCGTTTGATTGGCGGATAAACATGGCCTGTTGGGTACCCATATGACTAAACATGGGTTACGTACGAGTCGATGACATGAACATAATGGACCCTATAGACTTTGGTCCCCGTAAATCCAGCTTCACTCTGATACATGACAACAAGTGATGGATGTTGATCGATGCATGTCTCCACGTATGTATGTTGTTAATAACAAGGTCGCTAGGACACTAATTAACACTACCAATTAAAGATGGAAGATGAATGTGAGCCCCAATTGTCCCATCTTAATGCGATAACTATTGCCCAAATATATATCTCACATATATGAATATATATGTATCTGTACACGCGCGCTGCAGTTTCAACTTTCAAATGTACAAAAACCCACCAGCTTTCTAGTGCAATTGATACAAGTCCTTCTCAATGAGCCCCAACACATTTATGATTTATGTGTGTGAGTTCAAATTTTCAAAATTTTGATTATGTCAAAAATAATAGTCAAGGTGTATAGTTGGGGATTCCAATTAAATGCCCTAATGCCAGCAAAGGAAAATGAAAGGAAATAGCCTAACCACTACCCTAGCTAGTAAACATAACCATGTTTGTTTGGATCATAAAGTTTCTAACAACATTGCTGAATTATGTGCGTATTTTGATTATGTACAATTGTTGTACATGTTAAAATTTTGGTATAACCCATGTGGTATGGCCAAACTTCTATTATTTGATGAACTTCATTTAGAGTTTATGTTATCTTCATTTTTATGTTTGTTGTTCATTGTGCCCTGATATTAAATATGGTTTAACTTAAGGGAATAGTTGTTTATATATAAAACTATACTAATTTAGGTTAACACATTGATTATAATGATAATCTATAGCTTTCATTCTCTAAGTATTTGTGCCTCTCCACGTCATGTATTAGAGTTTTAAGGTGTTCATTGGTGACTCTATTAGCCACCGGAAACTATTCAAAATATTCTTCAGCAAATAACGACCTTACGATTCTTCTACTTCTGCATAAAGTCTAGTCCTAATTTTTTTTCCTGCAAACCATAACCCCACTAATACTGCAAAATAAGTGTCACTACAATGTGACAATTGTTCAAATCATCTGGTACATATTGATCCAAGGAATATAAATAATGTACTTAAGTAGATCCGGTGCATGTACTGAGTTATGACTTATTGAGTTATCCTTCTTCATGGATCGACAATAGTTTGAAGGGATTTTACACCTTAAAGGATGATCCATTGAGTAATGGATTATAAAGTACTCAGCAAGACTCTGATGTTTCAACTTGTAAAATGTAAGCTTTGGTGTCATACCATGTCAGTGTAATAGGTCCCAACTACATTCTACAGATTTGAACCTTAAAAGTCTGACATAATATTTCATATTTCGTTTATTTAATGAGTCATCCCTATATGCTAAAGGTCGAAAACCTAAATTAGAAACAAGTAAACAAAAAATATCAATGTGGGCTGCCAGGAAAAAAAAAACGTTAGGGTCATTATGGCCTGTTTTTCAGTTTGGGCTGCGAGCCCATGTAGAATGGCGAGATTGGAGAATCCTCAAATGAAGATCACTTCTCGGACTTCCCTCGAAACCTCAATTGTAGTCCAACACTCTTCAAAAAGAGAAAAAGATAAATTGTCAATCTATAAATTAGTGAACATTATTTAAATGTACGACTTAATCAATTCGGATAAAAGTTAATGAATACAAACAAGGTGAAATTGCTTATATTATGGAAAATTACCTCGAAACGTGGTTTTTTTGGAAAGTAAAATTAGGTCAAGTATGCTTGAATAAATTTAAATTAGGAAAATTGGAATTTAATAAACCAAACTTTTTGATCATTTTGATCTAACAAACCAAACGTACGTTTTTGTTAATGCCATACCATACTAAACATTATATTTTTTTTATTGAACCTCCATCACTTTCCGGTTACCGGAAAAATGACGTGGATTTTTTTGTGCTGAGGTGGATTGTTTTATAGCCAAAAAATAAAAGGAAATTGTTGATGGCTTGTGTTTGTGCTGAGGTGGAGTGTTCTGACTCACAATTTTCCCCTCCTCAAAAAATTTCTGATAAAATTACCCAAACAAAAATAATCCCTCCCCTCAAAAAACTTACAAGAATGAACTTGTTTAGGGATTATTTTTGTTTGACTGTAATTTTTATCAGAAATTTTTGAGGAGGAGGGGAAAATTGTGAGTCAGAACATTCCACCTCAACACAAACACAAGCCATCGACAATTTTCTTTTATTTTTTGGCTATAAATCAGTCAATCTCAGCACAAAAAATCCACGCCATTTTTCCGGTGATCGGAAAGTGGTGGAGTTTCAATCAAAAAAATATAATATTAAGTATGGTATGCCATTAACAAAAATGTAAGTTTGATTTGTTAGATCAAAATGAATATAAAGTTTGGTTTATTAGATTCCAATTTTCCTTTAAATTAAGTTAATTGAATTGATTTTGAACATCATTGGACATGCAGGACTGTAATATGTGATACATACCTTTAAAATTTAACACTGGTACACCAACCTTTAAAACACGTGATCAAAGATATGGCCATACAGAGGGTTGAGGTAAGATAAGAGAGAGATCGAGAAGCTTACTTAAGACGAAAGATGTATGTCTGTATACTTATGTGGTTAAAGATCAACATAACTTACAAGAACAACACGAATAAAAGAAGATATCATACATCGAACAAAGGCATAGTAGCTGCTTACCTCACCCCATCACCTTAGTGTCAGCCGTTCAAGCTCTCCTATTCGGTGCCAAGTCTCTTATATGTCTACCTCACCCCACCACCTGTTTAGTCATTATTGGTATAATAATCTCATATAAGTATAAAGGTCAATGATATTATTGTCTAATAATAAAGTTCGATATATTACAATTCAATACCCCAAATATCGGTATATTGTCATCCAATATCCCATAAAAGAATATAGCTAATTATTATTATTATTATTATTATTATGACGATAAGGAAAAGAACTGGACATACAAAAAAAAAATATACTCCGTATTTTGTTCAAATTTAAACAATCTATAAATATAGATATTTTTAAAATTAAAATTATTATATCCAATAATATAAAGCAAAAATTATTAAAACCCAATTTTAATATTGACATGAATACCTGGATTGCTTTGGACCCAGCGCCAATGAAATAAAAGCGGCAAAAGAGTCTTCAAAAATTTCACAGTTCAATCCGGAGGCACATCAAAAATCCAACCACACCCGTCCGATGAAAAAAATCAACGGCTTTAAACACCCAAACACACTCGCCACGGATCGCTCTTACTCAACGTCAGATTAAACCCAAATCCAACGGCGCAAACGAGCACCTCACCATCCCAACTCCCGCTCACCCCCTCATATAAATACACCCCACAAACCCCACCAATAATCCAAACCACAAACAAACAATCAAACCTAGAGAGAGAAAGAAAACTCAGAAGAAAAGGGAAAATGTCAGGAAGAGGGAAGGGAGGAAAGGGTCTCGGAAAGGGCGGAGCAAAGCGTCACCGGAAAGTTCTCCGAGACAACATTCAGGGCATCACAAAGCCGGCGATACGGCGGTTGGCACGGCGGGGCGGAGTCAAGAGGATCAGCGGCCTCATCTATGAAGAGACTCGCGGTGTTTTGAAGATCTTTTTGGAGAATGTGATTCGTGATGCCGTGACTTACACCGAGCATGCTCGCCGGAAAACTGTGACCGCCATGGATGTTGTGTATGCGCTCAAGAGGCAGGGAAGGACTCTCTATGGATTCGGTGGTTAGGTTTGATTTTAGGTTTCTGTGTTTGTAATTTAGGGTTTAGGTTGACGATGGTTGCACTTCTGGTGCAAAATATGTATGTTGGAATTGGTGTTAAGTAATGAAAATGTTGAATCTGGAGTTGAATTTGCTTAAATTTGTTGGTGTCGACTGTTGAAGTTGTGTTCTGCGACATATTTGTTTAATTGATGATTTGGTCTAATTTGTACCTGAATTAGGTTTTCTTGTTCGTAAGTTAGGGTTTGGATTGATGCGGATATGTGATTTCAGAATGTGTTGTTAAATGTTGGTATTAGCTTATGAAAATGTTGAATCTGGAGCTGAATTTGCTTGAATTTGGTGGTGTTGAGTGATGAATATGTCTGTTCGATTGATAATTTGGTTAAATTTATTCATGAATATGGTTTGCGTGTTCGTAATTAGGGTTTAGATTGACAGGAAATGTGATTTGGGGAATGATTGTACCTCTGGTGCAAAGTGTGTCTGTTAAATGTTGATTTTAGCTAATGAGATGTTGAATCTGGAGTTGAATTTGATTAAATTTGTTGGTGTCGACTGATGATTATGATATGTTTGTTCGAATTATAATTGGTTGAATTTGTTCCTTTGTTTATACTTTATAGTTAGGTTTTCGATTGACGTGGAAATCTGATTTGGGGAATGTTGGTGTTAGCTAATGAAAATGTTGAATCTGGAGCTGAAATTTGTTTATTTGTTGGTAGACTGATGAATATGAGTTTTTCGATATGTCTATCCAATTGATGATTTGGACGAATTTGTACTTGAATTAGGTTTTTGTGTTGGTAATTTTGGGTTTACATTGATGGAGAAATGTGATTTGGGAATGATTAAACTTCTGGTGCAATATGTCTGTGCAATGTTGGTGTTAGCTAATGAAAATGTTGATTTTGGAGTTGAATTCGCTTACATTATTTGGTGTAGACTGATGAATATGTGTTCTTCAATATATCTGTTCGATTGATGATTTGGTTGAATTTGTACTTGAATTAGGATTTCATGTTTGTAATTTAGGGTTTAGATTGACGGGGTGCGATTTGGGGAATGATTGTACTTCTGGTGCAATATATATCTGTTCATTGCTGGTGTTGGCTAATGAAAATGTTGAAGTTTGGCTGTATAGGCTAAAATATTTAGCCCATCAAAAGATGTAAACTTCTAAATAATTGAGAGGTAGGCTGGTACTCAAGAGTGGTCATTTGAATGAGCCTTTATTACCTTCTGCAGAATCATTAGAATGACTGCTAGCATGGTAATCCATTGAATTGGCCATATTGATCGTTTTATCTTCATGTATGGTGTTACTATTTTCAATTTACGTTTTATTCCTTTTGTTAAGACCTGAATTCCTTGATAATGTAGCTATTGAAAGCTGTTTGTCTTACCATTCGACTAGACCTGTTCAATGGATCGGGGACCCGCCCGCCCTGCCCCGAAAAATGCGGGTCAAGGTCACAATTTTAGAAGATGACCCGACCCGGCCCGAAAAAGGGGCCCCGATGCATGGTCGGGCTCGGGCTCGGGCCAGAGGTCGGTGACCCGGCCCGGCCCACCGACCCGGCTAAATACAATTTGTTTAAATAAAATCTTAGATTAAGTTTTAGTTTTTTGTGACCCGGCCCGACCCGGCTAAAAAATAAATAAAATGCGTAAATTTTTATGCTTTTCTAATTAAAAAAATTCATTTTATATATTTGTCGGCCCGTTGCTGACCAGCGACGTAGGGTCGTGGCTTGGGCAAGACACGACCGAGGGTCGGGCTGGGTCGAACTCGGGCCGACGGGTCAAAAACTTTCAGCCTGACTGACCCGGCCTATGACCTGGCGCGACCCGGCCTTTGAACAGGTCTACATTCGACATATGCCCTTTGGCTTTCAGTAATACATTTTCCTTTTTCTTCTGCCTAGCAATGACCTTCACGACCTCGATGAAGGAATCCTTAAAACAGGGCAATACCAACCACAATAGTAGGAGCGTGGTCAAATTGAAGATGACCATCATCGTTCAGCCTCATAGCAACCGAGCTGAGACTCCCTAATAAAAAATTTTCAGGGAAAGGTTCTACTATAAAGGTGAAATGTTGGCAAACCTTATTTTCTATGAATTTGTGACCTCATAATTACACGTTAACAACTCAACGTAGCACCAAGATTAGGAGAGTAATGAATTTTCAAATTACGTGTATCTTCTATTTTCTCTTCAAAATTGGACATCCATATAAATCTAGTACCGTTGAAAACTTGTTCGACCTAAAATACGGTTTAGTCCGATTTGGAAAAAATTGGGTACGATCATAGATTTTTTCGTCTGAATTTTAACTTTGAGAAAAATCCTGACGTATATTAGTCATTTTTCTATTGACAGAACCCAATATTAACTTGAATTTATGCTTGTCCGACTCGCAAAATACCAGAAAAAAGGGTATCGAACATCAACTTTTCATCTAATGTCTGACTTGTCCGGAACCAAAATGATCTAGACCCAAATTTTTGAGAGCATTATATAAATCCGCGGGGACGAAAATTACAGTCAAGTATGTCACCACTTGAGCTATCTGGGTACTTTTGTGCTCGGAGCCTTGGACAAGTAGGACATCGGATGAAAATGTGATGTTCGATATCTAGTTTTTTCACGTAATTTTCAGATCAGACTCAGGTTAGACAAATTGTACAAATATAAATTTCGATCTAAATCGGGTTGAACAATAGAAATGTTAAAAAATGTGTGTGAATTTTCAGACAATGCCAAAATGGACAAAATTCCATGACCATACACATTTTTTCCGGGCTGAACAGATCTGGATTTTTAGGTCCGACAGATTTTTACCAGCCTCAGTCACCACTAAACAAAAAAAAAGAAAAAAAAAAGAAAAGAGGAGAGTTACAACTTACAAATAAACTGCTCAAAATTAGAGTTCTTGGATAAAAATGCCACTGAACTTTGCAAAAATTGCAATTTTGCCACCCGTAAAAAACATGTAATGAAAGTGTCATTCATTTATGTTAACTGTGACAAAAATGCCACTTTACCTGTTTTTTACCTGCAACAGCCGGTTATATGCAGGTTTAGGGTTTAATTAGTGTCACTTTACTTTCATTAATGTTTTGATTAGTTATTAAAATTCCCCCACCCTAAATTATCTATCCAAATTAATTATCTACTAATTTAATTATCTTCCCAATTTTTTTTACTGCCCCCTCCCCAATTCAGTTCATATTCTTCCTCAACTCTCCTCTTCAATCTCCTCTACTTTGTCCACCATAACCCACCTTTTCCTCATCTCTTCTGCTTCATTTTCTGAGCAAAAAAAAATAGGGTTTTCAGTGAAATTCTTCATCTCTCTTCCTCATCTCTTCTTCTTCATTTTCTGAGCAAAAAAAAATTAGGGTTTTCAGTCAAATTCTTCATCTCTCTTCCTCATCTCTTCTTCTTCATTCATCTGGGCAAACAATTCGTCTGGGCAAACAATTCTGGGCAAAAAAAAAACCTAATTTTTCAGTCAAAAATTAGGTTTTTTGGGCAAACAATTCTGGGCAAAAATTAGGGTTTTCAGTAAAAAAAAACCTAATTTTTTGGACTGAAAAAGAAATCATCTGGGCAGACAATTCTGGGCAAAAAAAACCCAGATACCACCTTCACCAGCATATCGAATGGCAGGGATGCGAAGTCACGGTCGGGATTCGATGGCGGAGAGGGGGAGGAGATGATCAGACGGTGGTGGCTGGAGGAGGATGAGGAGAATTTGGAGTAGGGTTTGGGTTTGGAGAGGTGTTTGGAGATCGAAGAGTGGAGCTTTGTGAGGGGGAGGGCGGTGAAGGGGGGAACCGTCAGATTGAGATGACCATATTTGCTGCTTCATTTGATGGGCGGAGATGGTGGCGGAGATGACGGCAGAGGTGTGGCAGGCGGAGGAGGGTTGTGTTGTTGAGTGGGTTTGGTTGTGTTGGTGAGGAATGAAGAGATGAAGAATTTTCAGGGTCAGAAAGGAAGAAGGAAGAACTCAGCTATGACAAAAGTTAGGCGAGAGGATGAAGAATCAAGGGGAAGGGGACAGTTAATTTATGCAGTAAAAAGGGAGGGTAATTAATTTTAATGCTTAATGAAGATATTAAACCCTAAACCTGCATATAACCGGCTGTTGCAGGTAAAAAACAGGTAAAGTGACATTTTTGTCACAGTTAACATAAATAAATAACACTTTCATTACATGTTCTTTTACGGGTGGCAAAATTGCAATTTTTGCAAAGTTCAGTGACATTTTTATCTAAGAACTCCTCAAAATTAATAGCTTCATTAAAATAAAAGAAACGAAAATGATAGTGGTAAATTCAGTTTGGAGCGGCGCAAGTGAAGACTGTAGTGTAGACTGTGTAGCATGTGATTCTGAATCCTCCGAATTTGATTGATATTTGATATTGTTATCTTGATTCCCACTCAAACTCAATCTCCCACATCAAATTCTCCAAATCAAATCTCAAATCTAAAAACCCAGATGGATTTCTGGAACAGAGCTCGTACCTTCGCCGAAGAAGCCGCCAAACGCTCCCAGGAGCTGACCAAAAAGGCCGCCAAACGCTCCCAGGAGTTGACTTCCACCATCGGCGCCGCCAAATTCTCCGACATCGTCTCCGACGCGGCGAAGCGTTCCAAGGAGCTCGCCGCCGATGCTTCCGCCCACATCAAGAAGGGGGCTGACCAGATCAAGTCTATCTCTCTCCTCGATCCATCTTCTTCGCCATTGTTGTCTCTCTCCCCTGTTTCCGACAGCAAGAAGAAGGAAGTCAACGATCCGGATGAGTTGCGGCGGTTTGGAGTGACTGATGATTTGAGGGAGTTTGTTAAGACTTTGAGCGCCGTCAATTTCCAGGAGGTTTCGATTCTGGGTAAGGGTTTTGAATTGGATCGTTTGTTTGTTGTTGTTGTTGTTGCTCTTGTTGTGTTTGTGAAATGTGAGAGTTGTTTTGTGGTTTTGATGATGGGAAAGATGTGTTTGATGATCTAATACTCTGGAAATGCAATGCTGCACATTTGGATTGTGTATTGCTACTCAATTTCATGAATGTTTGGGTTATTATCAAGAATTCTGAAGAAGGATTTGATTGTGTTTGTGATTATGTGGATGATCTGGATAATTGAAGAAGGTTGTTTTTTGCAGCTTAGATTGTAATGGACTAAAACGTAAAATGACTCGTTAAACCTCATTGGCTTCTTTTTCATGGAGTAGTAGGTAGCGAACGATTTCTAAATCTTGGGTCAATTGGATCCGTCTGTCTAAATTACGAAATTTATGGGTAAGACTGATGCATCCGATCTCTTCATACCTTGCATGAATGAGGTTTTGTAGTATTGGTTTTGGTTGGTATTATGTTGATAGACATGTTAGTTAACTCATTACTTGGTGGTATTGTTGAAACATTAGTTGCCCCATTGTTTTTTTTTTTTTTGGTGAGTCCGTCGGAATCAGCCTCTCCATGGATAATTAGTTCATGGGGGAAGACTGCTTACATCTGGATCCCTCAAACTGCGCGCAAGCGTGTTCCCTTAAGAGTTTGTTGTTGTATTGTTGAAACATGGGTTAGTTTCTGGCTGCTTCAGCAGATACTCTTGTTGATAAGATGGCCAAATGGCCAATGCATTGTTGATGTTTCTGTTGTTTTGACGAAAGGGGTGTTTTGCGTTTTCGCCTAGTTGAATAAAGCCCCATTGAAGTGGGATATTTTTGCTCCGTTTGATGTTTGATGATGTTTTTGTATTCGAATGTTGCAGATGATGGTCCAGTGTCTGATGTTCCCACAGTTGCAAATGTCGGACAAGATCTTTCTGAGTGGCAGGCTAGACATGCTACTCTTGTGCTCTCGACAGTCAAGGTACCTTATATCTCTATTATTCTTGACATTCGTGTATCCTGCAAAATCACTTTCAAGCCGACAAACAGCTTAAGCGGTTGTTTAGACTGTTATGTTTGCCCAAAGTTGCAAGTCTTGCGACTATGAGGGTTATTCTCGTGTCTTCTTTCTGACTATCTTAACTATTTCATTGTCCAAATTTTCCGAAAATCTCCCTAAAAATGACACGGAGTAACTTAGTGTATCTGTGTCTGATTCAAGGTAAGGGGTGACATGATAGTTTATGGTAAAAGACAATCTGCCCTTTTGCTGTAGGATGTGCAACCTATTCGCTTGAGAATATGTTTTCGGTCAAGGGGCTAATTTACTTTTTACTACTGTTGCCTTGTTTTCTGTGGCAATGGTTTCTTGTTATCGTGTAATCATATATGTTTAATCATGAGCTTTTTCTCCAGGAAGTCTCAAAATTACGATATGAGCTGTGTCCACGCATAATGAAGGAGAGGAAGTTTTGGAAAATCTACTTCATGCTTGTCAATAGCCATGTAACAGCGTAAGTAACTCGTTCGTAGGAATAGGCTTGTCTTCTGCAGCTTCTTCTTGTTGCCATTTATATCAATTGACACTTTTTACGGTGCTACCGTATGGCATTTCAGGTATGAAAAGAATTACGAGGAGGAAAAATTAAAATCTGCAGAACAAGAGAGAGACGGCAAATTGAATGATGCCACCGAAGATGGTACAGTGTCTAAATCAGACGGCACAGAAGCGACAAGGCCACTTAAGAAAGCAACCTCGGCTGCCGAGCAAGATTTAGATGCATTTCTTCTTGGGGACCTTGCAGATATAGAAGACGGGCCAGGTGCGTTTTTTGAAAAAAAATAAATTACGCGGGATTTTATATGAGGCAAACATGTTTTCCTTCATGATGAGATGCCTCGGCGTTCATTTTGGTGTCCGACATATACTTCTGCAGTTAATTGATGTGCTGTTAAATAATATGGGGGATTATACAGTTTATATGTTTGGCTTGGCTTAGTTTTGTCTGATTAAACACGGGTTTCAGATGCTGATGATGATGGTTTTGATGATGACTTCGACAAGATTGGCGACAGTTCGGTGAGTAAACTCTCGACTTCCTTCGTCATTTTTCAATTCATCATTTACTTAGAAACGATATGAAAAACCCAGTTCGGATATCTACCAAAGAGTACATGTAAGCAACATTATGAGATTTTTTCGCCCAGATTTTGCATCTGACAATGCAATTAATGACAGGATGATGAACTAAAAAAGTGAGCGAAATGCGACTTAAAAAGGCCGGGGAAAAAGATGAGGCGATGTCTGGATGTACAGGATCAATCCGTGTTGTTCGTTCCTTGGAGTTGGACAAGATTGATATATATGTACAGCTGATCTTCGGTTCTCGACAATATTCTTCTATGATATTTCATGTCTTCCATTGAAATTGCTGAAAATTTTCGAGCTGATTCAGATTTCGATTAGATGAAACATTACTATGAACCATCATAGCTAGATTCTATTGAAGTTTTGTTTGGCGGGAGGGCGGAAGTGTTCTGCTGGGTGTTATCTGTTCATCTGGGAATGTAGATTTTATTAGTTATGTTTTTATAAGGTGATTTTGCAAATATATTAGTATCTCATCTTACCTTTTCCAAAATAATATCATGCCAAATGTTTCTCCTTTTTCTTTAAAAAGTTTCTAAGAAGATATACATTTTTCTCAAGAAAATGGTTTTTGGTATACAAGTGTATGTCTGAATTTAACATTCGAACATTACAGGCCTATTATTGTTTGGGCCATACAGGATTGCAACATTCAAATAACATCCAAATCCAAATTTGGATTAAATGGGATCCAGTGAATTTGGACACAATCCAGATGGACTTTATGGCCCATTCATTAAATTGTCCAACACCTGAAATCGACATCCGGATCCAAATGTGGTTTACATGTCTGAGTTTAAATTCAAATTCCAATTTACCTGGAATGAAGATGAATTTTCAAATCGCTGTAGCATAATTTGAAAGGTTTTTATTGGCCATTATTGTTAATGATATAGAGTCGTCCGAAAAAGATGCAAATTTCATTAAAGAAAACTTATGACAAAAGTCTCATAACTTTGGAGTTGGATATCATTAAGATTTGTATTACTTGTCTCAAAGTCGAATTTCATGTAGACCTACGGTTGCTAGTGTTCAGTCGCGATTTTCATGGTAAGTGTTGTTTGACGTTTAATTAATGAAATTGTCTTAAATTTCATTCAATAAAATTCATATAAAATCTAAATATCTCTTGTTTAACTAATCCCTCTATTTACTTACTCAAAATGATGGTTCCAAATATACTATGAACTATGAACAATTTCTAATTTTTGAATAAATTGGAATCATTTTTCTCAATTATTGCTAGTAGTATTTTGCTTGGTGCGATAACCTAGTTCTTTTATGTGGTCAGTTAACTTTAATCGTATAAACCACATTTAACAAGTTGAAACTATTATTTGTTCTTACCTTTATCAACATTATATGTGATATATATTTAAAAAATTCATATATTGTATAAGTGATATGATCTATGTAACCTGACTTACTCACAATACCTTATTAAAAAATTATAAACATTTTCTTATTTTATCGACACTTTACCACCATTAACCACACTACCTACACTTAATTAATTACCATAGCCACACTTTACTAACCGTGAACAAAAACAAGGCCTCAAACAAAATAAGAAAGATTTTACTATCATAAGTCAACATTAAAAGAAATAGAAGTTGATATTTGATACAAGCATCTAAGTGTAAATAAAGTAAACTTTAACTTGCATCAAAACTTATATTCAATAGAAAGATTACATAATCTTTTTGAAAAAGCCATCAAAATTAAAATAAGAAAAATGGAATGAGAAAGTTATATAAAATCCAAATGTCACTATGATGATGAATTGGTGATGCATGAGGAATAATAGTAACCAGTAATGCATAATCCATCCATTAAATTTATATAATAATCACACTAAAAATATTATTGTTGAGAAGTATTCTTATATATTGTGTAGGGCCTTGGACCAATATTTTTTAATAGGATGGGATTATAAATAAAATATTTTACTTTTGGACTATTTTAGACTCTTCTATAATTATCTTTGACCTTCTCCCAACCGTGGCTATGGCCTTAATCACCTCTAATTAATATTTAATCCCCGTATATAAGTATTCCACTATATAGGGCTGTCAAACATTTGGATTTGAGTCAAGAATATTTTTAATGACAAATTGGACAAGCATAAATTCATGTCTAAACCGGGTTTGGACAATAGAAAATTGAAAAATATTATGTTTGAATTTTTGGTCAAATTGATCAATGCAAAAGAATATTTTGACATCCCTAATAAATTCCAAAGTTAAAAAGGTTTATCAAAATTTAGATAACTAAAAAGAAAATAACCCTATGATTCATGAGGAATTGACATAATAATTTATATTTAGAGTATTTAAGCATTATCCAGATTGTGTTGTGCCATTTTAGATCATGTTCATATTATTGTTTAAATTAATTTCTTAATTTTTTGACAGCTAACTCATAAAAAATATGACATTAAGTAATTACAATATATAGATCTCGCCATATAAATAAATAGATTACATGAGTATGAAACTTTTATGTGATCTAATAAAAAAATTACCGCTATTTGAATAGAGAAAAATAATTTGATGTCACATTCAACTAAAAATGTGGCCAATTTGAACATTTCATACTTCTCAAATAAAATTAATTATATTTGGAGTATTCCACTAGTCCATAACTTTATTTTTTAATAATTAATAATTCTTAATACAACCAATGACAACTCATGATTTTAAATTATATTTATTTTCAACCAAAACAAAGCCGTTTGAGATAAAATCATACTTGCATTCAAAATTTCATTCATCATATATACCTAAGCTACCTAATTTGTTTTTCATATTAGTTCAATTTCAAACAAGTATCATTTCGTTATTTAAATATAAACTTTAAATTTAAGTAAAAAGTTTCAATTTTACAACTACAACTTAAACTCACAGTATTTCAATTTTCAACCAATTGAAGACAAATGTTTGAATTTGCCATTAAATATGAGCTTTTTAATCAATGACAAAAATTCAAGCTATCTCTTGTTATAAATTAATTTTATATTTTTTTTTATAATAGGGGTAAAGAATAATATCTTGGAAATCATTCTCTCAATGAATATGCTTAGAGCATCTTCATAAACAATAACCAATAAATCCCTATGAAAACCATAACTAAACATACAACAGATGAAAGTATCCAATGACCAAACTTGGCGAGCCAACTGCAACACCATTATTTTTATATGCAATATATCTGACTCGGATTATTTGTCATATTCATATTTCATAGTCCTTACATATATTTTGAGTTTTGATAATGTGTATTTTTTTAAAATTTAGATGGAATTTGTCTTATAAGATGAAACTATGAGTTATGAATAATTATTGATAGCTATTCCAAATTATCCAAATGAAATAAATTAAGATGATTGGATTTTTCCATCAATACAATGATTAGTTATGGAGATGTGGTCTATGAATAATATGATGATATCATTGTCAATATTTGTTGATCGTTTGATTATTGGATGTGTTCATCGGAATAATTTTCCCTTTTTTAAATTATTATTTGGTAATGGAATATTGGGTGGGGGAATGGGATTAATTAACCTTAGAATGAAATGGTATTCTATATCACTATATTTCTTAATCAAAAGTGGATTAAATGCAACTAAACCACCATTTTGCCATTAGAATTGACTGATCATAATAATAATATGATGAGATAATTATACTCAAGGGCAAATTTAGAATAAGAAACTTTATATTAAAATAAGAAATTTTACGTGGCGTAAATTATGACATTAATTCTTGTTTGAGATGACGGTCTTAACATCAAAGCGGTGTTCTTCTCAAATATAAGATGTAATTAAGTAAAATAAGGTAAGTAACATAAAGTAAGTAAAAATAGATAAGGAAAGGTAAGTAAAAAAATGGAAAAATAAGAAAACTAACAGTAAGGAAAGGAAATATTAAGTAAAATTGAGTAAAAGTATTTTCATAAGTGCATAATTTGTTGATTAGTGTTTCAACTATTGCTCTTCTTATTTAGTAGAAACTAACAATGTTTTTTTTTTCAATCACTCCAAAAATATTGTTAAATTTTCGATAATACAATAAAAAACCACTCAATCAACATTTATGAGTAAATGACATTATTTTAACTATTGTTTCAAATTTAGATTTTTTTTCGGACAAAGACAATATCAAAACTCTAAAATCAAAACTCTAAAACTTTAATACACAATTTTCTCAATTAAGATCAACTTTCACACATACAAAAATATCTACATGTATCCCAAATATATATAATTTTTTAAACTCTTAACGAATCTTTCTTTACTTTCTCTAATTATATAAGTCAATACCTCACTAATAAATCTCCTTAGATCTCACTATATTTTCGTTCGAAGTACATAGTCTACTTTATAAACATTATTTTCATATTATAAATTAATAAACATTATTTCCATATTTTTAATTAAAAATAACACCAATAAACCTTACCAAAATAAACTTTCAACTGGAGTTATCATCACTCAAAACAAAAATGTCACTTTTAAATTAGGTGAAGTGTATTTCACCCCACCAACATCAAGATTTGTACTAATTTTGACTCCTAAACTACATTATTAATTAATTAATTAATTAATTAATTAATAATTAATCAACAAATAAATGAAAAATTCTCTTTGCTTCTTTTAATTTAATTTAATTTAATTTCTTTTTTCTTTTGTATAAATTGACGGTGCACTTTTCCCTGTCACCGACTGTCGGCTCGTGAAATCCATCGCGGCTCAAATCTCATTCCATGTAGAGAGAGAAACTAGAGAGAGAAACCAAATTCACCAGACAAATTTTTTTGCAGAAACAAAGAAGAAGAAGAAGAAGAAGAAAAACCAAACAAATTTGAGGTTTGCAAGAACAAAAAATTTACTAAATCTCCCCACTTTTTTCTCCCAAAATTCTAAATTCACCCTCTTTTTCTCCCTCCCTAAATTTCACAATTTCATCATCTTCATCACCATCTTCTTCAATTTCATCCTCATTTTCTCTCTCATTCTCTCATTTTCTCTCTCATTCTCTCTCGATTTTTCTCTACACCACCCCCAAATCTTGCCCCTTCGATTTGGATCGTGTCTGAGATCCATTTCGAGCCAGAGATCTCTTGTTTTTTGGTGGGAAATTCGGTTTTTCTGGTAAATGCATTCGTAAGTTTTTGTGGGGGTATGATTTTCTCATCTGGGTAGTTTTTGATTTCGTTTCCAGTTATAACCCACATTGGTTGATTGATTGAGTGAGTGATTGATTGATTTCTCCCACCAAAAACATAGAAAAAAAAGGGAAAAGAAAATCATATGAGGGGATTTTTGAGGGGGGTGGTATGTGTAAATTAGACAAGATTGAGGAGAGAGAGAAGAGTAGTGGTAGGAGGAGGAGAGGGTGGTGGGGAATTGGGATTGGAATGGGGGTGAAACTCAAGGTGGTTGTTTCTGATGTTGTTGACAACAACAAGAACAACAAGAACAACAACAATGGTGGTTCAAATTCAAACTCAAATTCATCATCTTCTTCCTCTTCTTCAAGGTCCAAGATGAAGGTGTGGATGGTGAGGGCAACAACCTCAATTCTTTTGTGGACATGTATTGTGCAATTGACTGCTTTGGGAGAGGTGTGGGGCCCAAGAGTTTTGAAGGGTTGGCCATCTTGTTTCTCTCAGGAAACTCCATTGGAGTTGGATCTCAAGCTTTCTTCTTCTTCTGTGTTGGTGCCCCCTAGAATTCTTCCTCCCAAGAGTGAGTTTTTTTCATCTTTTTCCTGCCCTTTTATTTCTGTTGGAGTTTGTCATTTTTGGGTGGTTTGAATCATGAGTCATCATCTTTGTGCTGGTTTTGTTGATGGGTTTCTTTTTGTTTGGGGTGATTGTTTGAGTGTTTATGATCTTTGTACCATCTTGGTTTGTGTATTGAGTGATTTGTGCTGGTTTTTACTGACCCCATTTGAATTCATCATCTTTGTGGTAGTTTTGTTATTGGGTTTCTTTTTCTTGGAATAATTGTTTGATAATTCATGATCTTTGTACCATCTTGGTTTGTGTATTGAGTGGTCCATGCTCTTTGTACCATATTGGTTTGTATATTGAATGATTTATGCTAGTTTGTATTAATCTTTTTGGGTGCTTGGAATCATAACCCATCATCTTTGTGCTAGTTTTGCTAATGGGTTCTTTTTCTTTAGAATAATTGTTTGAGCATTCATGATGTTTGTACCATCATATTGAATGATTTAAGCTCATTTGTTTGTTGAGGTAGGAGCATAGTATATGGTGGGTGGATGAACATATTGGTAAAAAAATTATTGGTGGAATGTTTGGATGATCAGTCTGTGAATATCTGTACTTTCAATTTAGGTAGGGTTGTAGGAGCATTTGTATTTATTGTGTGGCCATCTTTGTTGTTTGTGCATTTACTTTTGCCACTGTATTCTGTCCTCAATTTTTTGACACTTCTTAGTTAGCATCAATCTGAGAGTTGGTCCTGTTTTGTCCTGCCAGGAGTTTATAAAAACAATGGTTATTTGATGGTCTCTTGTAATGGAGGGCTTAATCAAATGCGATCGGCGGTGAGTTAATTGCTTTAGCACCATTACTCGGACTCGTATTCGTGATACTTCTCAATGTTTGGACTTACTGGCTCGGTTTTGTACTCGTTGCAGATATGTGACATGGTGGCCATTGCAAGACACCTTAATGTCACCCTAATTGTCCCCGAGTTGGATAAAACATCATTTTGGGCTGATCCGAGGCATGTTATTGTCATATTCTCTTGTATGCTGTGTAGTCTCTCTGCAAAGATGGACCCTTTTCTTATTGCAGTGAACTTATTTGTTGTTACCTTGTATTATCGAGCCGTTCTGATTCAGTTGGTTGATATGACAGTGAGTTTCAAGACATTTTTGACGTGGATCATTTTATTACGTCCTTGAGAGACGAGGTCAGGATCCTTAAGGAGCTCCCACCTAGGCTGAAAAAGAGAGTTGAGCAAGGACGGATCTATACAATGGCCCCCATTAGTTGGTCCGATATATCTTACTACGGCAATCAGGTGAGTTTCCTTCATTCTAGATGCCGGTTTTCATCAAAAACATACTTGTACAGTGTCTTCTGTAACAGTTTTGTGTCTACATTGGTTTGTGGTGTGACAGATACTTCCTATAATACAAAAATACAAGGTTGTGCATCTCAATAGAACCGACGCGCGGCTTGCGAATAATGGGCAACCCCCGGAAATCCAAAAGCTTAGATGTCGGGTGAATTTCAGTGCATTGAGGTTTACTCCCCAAATCGAGGAGCTAGGAAGGAAGGTTGTCAAGCTGCTGAGAGAAGGCGGCCGTTTCCTAGTTCTTCATTTGCGATATGAGATGGACATGTTGGCCTTTTCGGGTTGTACTCAGGGTTGCAATAGCGAGGAGGTCGATGAGCTTACAAGGATGAGGTAGATGTAATATATACTTCTATAATTCTAAACCCGTGTTCAAAATCCTAAACTTTCAGGCGGGGTCGGGTCAATTTTCGGGTTGGGTCAAATTTTGTTCTCAAAGTCGTTGAGTTTTGCCCTTTTCCGCTGTTGATTTGCAATGCCAGGTACGCATATCCGTGGTGGAAGGAAAAGATCATAAATTCCGATCTGAAGAGGAAAGACGGGCTTTGTCCATTGACACCCGAGGAGACCGCTTTGGCTCTTAGGGCTCTGGACATCGATCCAAACATTCAGATATACATTGCAGCGGGTGAAATATACGGTGGAGATAGGAGGATGGCTAGCCTTACTTCGGCTTATCCGAGGCTGGTGAGTTTGGTTTAGTGCAGCTGGCTGATGGTCACATGTTTTTGGCTCGGTTGTGATCATTTTTCCCCATTGGGTCCTAAGACTGCTGTTTGTTGTGTGTGTTGAAAAAAACAGGTGAGAAAAGAGACATTACTGAATCCAGATGACTTGAGATTTTTCCAAAATCACTCGTCTCAGATGGCTGCATTAGACTATCTTGTCTCCTTGGAGAGCGACATCTTCGTCCCTACTTATGATGGAAACATGGCCAAAGTTGTCGAGGGGCACCGCAGGTACCCTTTTCGTTTTTCTAACTGTTCGGCATTTTATGGTTCAGAGTTACAGAACACAGAGCGTAACTAAATTCGACCTAAAATCAACACATTTTGACTCTTTCCGGTAAATGAGTTATTCGGGCTGTATTATTGGCCTATTTGTCTAATTTTTGAGTTGAATTGGTACAAATTGACAAGTCCAACACATACCCACAAACCCATTCACCCGTTCCATCTGAACTGTGATGAATGCGACTCTCTATTACAGCTATATTATTTGCTGATTTGACTAATTTCTGAGTTGATTTGTTCCTAACTGAAAAATCCAACACATACCCATCTGAGCTTTGACGAATTCGCTTTGTTCCAAATTGAAAAAATCCGACACATACCCACAAACCCATTTGGCTAATTTCTGAGTTGATTTGTTCTGAACTGAAAAATCGAACACATACCCATCTGAGCTGGTGAATTTACTTTGTTCCAAATTGAAAAAATCCGACACATACCCATGAACCCATTTACGTGACCAATCTCATCCATCTAATTTTGATACCGGGTTTTCAGATACCTAGGGTACAAGAAGACGATCCTGTTGGACAGACGGTTGTTGGTGGATCTGATAGACAAGCACACAGACGGGTCATTGAGTTGGGATGAGTTCTCAACCGCTGTGAAGGTGGCTCATGCGCATCGCGTGGGACAACCAACTAAAAGGTTGGTGATCCCTGACAGACCGAAAGAAGAGGACTATTTCTACTCCAACCCTCAAGAGTGCCTCCAACAACCCGAAGAAGAACAACCCTTGAACAGAAACATCATGTGATGTGTATTTTCTCGGGGTTGTTTGGTTTTGTTTGGTTTGGTAAGCCTTGTTGTGTCCTCCCATCTCATATGAATGATTCAGTTTTTTTCGGGGGGAGGGATTTCAAGGTGTAAATTAGCCCTAATATCGCAGAAATGCCTCTGTTTTCGGGCGCCCTTTCGGGGCACAGAATGGATGAGTAGATGAGTGTATCTACGGGCGCCCGGTTTTGAGAAATTGTTGGCAAATTTGAAGGAGTATTTAGGGGGGAGGAGGGGGGAAAAAAGCAGAATAATGAAATAGAAAGAGATCCTTGTATAGAACAACAAAAACCCTGCCATTTTTACAGGGTCAAGTTTTAGAGAATGCAATTCTATGTAACCTGAGAGAGGAATTAATGAATGAATGAATGCATGCCACAATCATAGATTTGTTTGATTAAATTTTTGAGACTCTTAATTATTGTTAATTCGATCGATTGATCATCATCTCGATATCTATGATTTAAGATTTAATTTCATTTTATGATGATTTATGAAAAAATGATGATTTTTTTTTATTTTTTGATCCATCCACAATCTTACATGGATTAATTCCGATTTTAATTTTTAATTCGATCAGGATATGATGATATGATCTGACTTTGCTCTTAATCCTTTTTTGTATCTAGCAACTTTGCTCTTAATCCTTTTTTGTATCTGAGTTAGGACTTTGATTCTAACACCCTTGCTCCTAATCTTTTTTTAGTTCTTTTTTCAAAAACAATGTTTCCCTCCATTTTTTCCATTTTCAGTCTTGAGTGATTATGCACAAGTTACATTATAAAAAGCATATTTGACTAATTAATTACCTTTGCTTGGATATTAAGGGTGACATTATTATAATGTCACATTGGATCTGTAAAACAAAAATCCCACATCGGAAGGGTTGAAAGTATGAAACTTGAAACCCTCTTTAGTATTTTTTTGGCATTTAGGAATAATGATCGTGGGGTTTAGGGAAAACAAAAATATTAATTTCATCATAGGGTAGAGAAATAATGATGTCCAATAGGAAGATCAAGTGTGATCTTCACAGAAACTTATGTTGACTTTAAAAATGGAGAAATAAATGTGGTAAAGCTTACATTTTCTTCACTGTTTTGTCCAAAGAATATGCTTAGATTTTCAAGTTAAGCGTGCACTTTCACTTCATTCTTTATTCTTTATTCTTTATTCTTGTTTCTTCCTCCTCTTTATTTATTTCGTTTCAATATTATTTATCATCTTTGAAAATTGTAATATCCAATTTTAAATATTTGGCCATTGATTTATTAATATATATAATAATTATTATATAAAATTACTATCATTATATTTGTGACGGATAATATTATCTAAAGGTATAATATTGTAACTGTTGATAAAATATTATATATGAAATTACTAATCAAAGAATGACATTGGAAATCATGAAAATCAAGTAAGTGACAAATAAGATAGAATGGAGAGTGTATTATTATTATTATTATTATTATTATTATTATTATTATTATTATTATTATATTTATATTTAGCAGTTTCAACTTTAGGCCATGATAGTATGGCACGCCGAATAATCAAAACTTATAATATACACGATAACAATATACAACAACAATAAATTTGATTCAAGGTCTTGCTAAAACGAGGTCTGATAAATGATAATAAATATTGTTTGTAATCGTCTTCCCTTGACATTAGGGAGAAAAAAAAGTGGGGTAAACATGTTTTGGTATAGCTTAATATTTACATTATGAAGCATGGAAGTAAACATATTGTGTAACTTTAATTGTTTAGGAAAAAGGAGGATTATGTCGTAATAATACGTTAACAGAAAATATTTACTAATTAAAGGAATGTTTACCTATAATTACAAGCAACAGTCCCATGCTTTCATCATTGAGAACAAAATAATAGCAAAATGAGTATTAATTTACTAGATTAAAATCCAAAAATATTATCTTGAAGCTATGCATGAATAAACAAAAAATAATGCATTCGGCATGAATATGACCAAAAATATGAAAATACAGAAGCAGTGATATCATCATGTCAAGCAATCACATGACTGGATAATGTAAACCCTAACAAATTCAAAGCTGTTCACTGTCTTCTTTTTTAATTTATTATTATATTAAAGAAATTAAAGGAATGTGATCTGTTCAATATATGCTCGTTTTAAATATTTTTTTAAAAATTTTTTTTGACCAATATTTGTTAGTAATAAATTATTTATATTTCTAATAAAATGAAAAGAGTTTACTAACAGCAAATATAATTTTCAGTCTATCATGTTATCTTGTGGGTTTGTCTTAGCGCCAACAAAAACTAGGATCCGGCTAAATTTGGGTTTGACAAATTCGGACAACGTCAAAATTTGGATGAGAAATTCATGTTCGAACTCGATTTTATTTTGGGTCGGACCAAGTCGGGCAGTTTGGACAAAGCTAAATTCGTGTCGAAATCGAGTTTGGACAATACAAAAATAGAAATTTTAAATCTGAATATTCGATTAATATCAAAATTCAGACGAAAAATCTATGTCCATACCCGATTTTTTCTGAATCGGACAATTCGAATATTTCAGATTAGACAAAATTTTATCAGCTCTAACTTGTCTTAATTTTCAATTCTTCATATATACACTTATATTTTTTTGTCTCACTAAACATTAATCAATTTCAATTACCTAAAGAATAAAAAAGAATTGTATATTCATTTTAGTGCATGAATTTTGTATTTGTAAAATGATTTTTTAAAATCTTTTTCTGACGAACGTTTATATTTTTCTGCAACCAACTATATCGTCATAACTTATGCATGGCTACATCAAAGCAGCCTATTAATTTGTCAAGATATGCATTTTTGATATTATATTTTATTATTTTGCTTCTGTCACTGTTAAGTAATTATGATGGGGATGGAACATGTTAAAAAACGGTGGACCATTTTTTTCTTAAATTTTTTGGAGAAGAAACAAAATTTGTTTGAAGTGATCAAAGCCAATTAAACAGTTGAATTTCGGGCAAAATCTTTTGTGCTTGTATTTTTCGGGGATTATTTTGTAACCAGACAAATGTAACAGCTCATATGTGAAGACAATTACTTACTTTTCAAAAACCAAATATAATAATAAAATCATTTAAAATTTGTCCAAGGTTGGGTAGTTCACCTATTCTCTTTTTCTTTGAAACAAAAAAAAAAATTCAATTATTGCACTCTTTATAGCTATTTTAATTTCATGTAGGGTTTGTGAATGTAATTAAAGGAAATTATATAAAATAATGTCATGCATTTACTCTAGAATAAAAGAAAAACTTGTTTGGTCTGAGTTTTGCAGTCTGTCGGTCTATATGTGTGTTTTTATATGAATTTGCTCTTTGATTATCAAAGATAATTAATATAATAACAAGCAGTTTGTCTTGAAGTTTATGTTCGCATTCGAATTTATTATTTGCCTTCAGGTACAATCTATTAACAAGCAACTTGCCTTATAACTTATGTTTATACTCGAACTACTGTTTTGCCCTCAAACATTATAATCAAGTTCTTAGCATCAATTGAAAATTAAACTATTCTATCGATTTGGACAAACAGGTTGAATAGAAGTTGTGTGCATATATGATAAGGAAAATACAAATCATGTGCATTTAGGATTCATAAATTTTACATTAAAATACAAGTCAAATGTATATAAATTCAGGTAAATACTCATAATTTTAACAGTAAAACTTAACTTGTTCATAGGATGAACTGAATAACTTGTTCTTCTATAAGGTGGTAGAATTATCTGTCTTTTTTTTTCTTTTACATTATTTAAATTTAATACTTTCACTAAATTAATAAGTATCCAACTATATTACTAGTGGTGGACTTGATGCACTTATTCACCAATAGTGTGTGCTACAAAGAATGAAGTATTAATTTTACAACCACTAAAGTTAGCCAACAACAACATTATTGTTATAACTTTACATTTGTCCTTTTTCAAACTTAAACACACAAAACTAGTGGATGTGCATGCAATGCCACTATAGGATATACTAGTACCCCTTATAAAAGCCACATCAACTTTCTTTTTTTTTTGGCTTTTTTTATCATTATTTTATTTTTTTTTTTATGGTATTATTAGTATGGAATTATGTGGGGTATTATTGTGATAGGAGGGAGGAGGGAGGAGGATGAAAAAAGAAGAGAGAAAAAGAAGAGAGAAAATAAAAATTTGCGGTAAAAAATGTGGTGTTGCAAGCAATGGGTCTGCGTGGAGGTGGTGTGCATGATTTCTTACCCGCATAAAAGAATAGGGCCTTAAATGTAGTGTTAGGTGAAGCATAGTTAAACTAATTAATTATGTTTTTTTATAAAGATGATATGTTCAATTAAATAGTAATCCATGTCTCCTAACTGCTCTTGCTTAGGAAACCTAATTATATAATGTCTATATTATATTTGACTCTTTTATTTTATTACTAGTAGAAATTCTGACTCAAAATTCCCATTGAAAATATGATGCAGATCAGTGAAAGAAATTTCGTCAAATTTTAGTATTGTCTTTAAGCTCTCAAATTGTCTCTTATTCAAAAAAATTTTACTCCTATAAGTTTTAGTTTCGACTTACGAACTTCTCAGTGAATCATTATCAGTCGAATGGTTGTAACAATATTCGATTGGATGCAATTCATTAGAGAACGAAGAAGTTTGAGAATATGATATTAGGCTAATATTAATAGAATAAATATAGATTGAACCTAGTTTCAGTAAGATTTGTTGTTTGTTCAATATTTTAATGGGTGTTTTTACCTTTGGGTAAGTGGATTAGGAGACATTAAGTAAACATGCCCCAAAAGACCTCATATTCCTACCTAAAACACTCTCAAATTCTTACTCCTCTCTCTTTTTCTAATAGTTTGTTAATGGAACTTGTCACTAGGGGTGAGTGGAATAGGAACACATAGTAAACAAAGAGTCAGTAACACCTTGTGTAGTTGTGTTTCTACCTAAAACACTCTTTCAATGTTAACTTTAATTTAAAGCTCCTACTGCCTAGCCTTGGGTAGTGGTAACTTCTAGTTTGAGGTTAGTAGTCAGCTGTAACATATAACTTTACTAAAAAAATAACACTTCTTCTTAATACTTGTCGAAACTCATTCATCTCACGATGTGCAATACCATACACGAGATAGATCTTCCAAAGAACATGACTTTTTTCGAATAAGCCAATTCATTTGGGATTCTGCGGATCCACTCTTTTTCCTATTCAAAGATCAGCCCTGTAACATATAACTTTACTAAAAAAATAACACTTCTTCTTAATACTTGCCAAAACTCATTCATCTCACGATAAATCTTAGACGAGATAAATTCACCCTAAAATTTGGATTATATTTTTTTTAAAATAATAATGTGAATTTATAGTTGGAGGGAAGCTCTGTTTTGGGGGTAAACAAAAATCAGCCTTGAAATGAGGCCCACGTAAGTGTTACTTGAGTGAGTAGTGAGTACCCGCGCATGCGCTTCGTACTTTTGCCTGAAATTCGCTTCGTACTTGAAATCCCTTGCGTTAATCCCACACGTCTTCCATTCCCATTCAATCACGCCGGGGAGTAAGGCAATGGGTGTGTATTTCTCTAAATACTCAATCCCACCTATTTTATTATTCTTCTTGTCTCAATTTCCGTGGTCTTTTCTGAGGTGGGTAAAGTGTGGTAATGATATGGTATCATAAAAATGTGGATAGTGTGATATGATATGGTACAATGTGGTATAAGTAAAGAGGGAGAAAATTAAGGAGATAGAAAACTATGGTAATTGTTGTAAAGTCTGATGGTATAGTAATATATAATAGTTTGTGGTTAGTGTTATAAATTATGGTAAATGTTGGATGATATCACACAAAATGAGCAGAGCCAATATTTAGGTCTCCCTTTGGAAGCGAAACTTCTTTTCAATATCATAGATGTCAAAACTCAAAATGATACCAAAATTCAAATGTCCAACCATAGAGATTGTCACAGTGAAAACAATAAAGTAATAATAATATACAATAAGTAAAAATTGAACCCAGAGTATAATAATTAACAAAGAACCTGCTATTTCCCCTAATACAAAATGAATTAATCAAGAGGACATGTATCTGACTAAAACTTAAATAAGGACAGCTTCTCACAATCAGTAAGGAAAATCCTATATGAATTCTCAAAGTATATATAAAAAAAAGTGAATATTAATTATCATTGGGGACTACCTATTGGTTGATCAAATCCCAGCAGACTGACTAATAAAAGGGTGAGGGAGAAAAGAATTGCATTTACAATTTGGATCATGGCTCTTCAGTTGGGGGTGTTATTCTGGGTCAGATCAACTGCTGAATCATCTACCAGCTACCACAGGGCCCAGGAGAAAGGCCCAATTTCAAAAAAAATAACCAAAATTACATAATCACATACCCCCAAAAAAAAAAGAATTTAATTACTCAGACTGGTTGAAAGAGTAAGCTAGGCTAAGCCTTAGCCAGTTTTGAGCCTCTTGATTGCGTGATCGGACTCTGTACAGCCAGTTTCCATTCTAGAGCGTAGCAACGATTGGTTTCCGCTTGGAGCTTCCGCGACCTGGAGAGAACAAAGCGAGGAAATTTAGTCGTGATTTTTCGTTAATTTGAAAATGTGGAATTAGTTTACAACTACTTTCAGTATGTTTCCGGCTTAGTTTCCTAGTAGGGATGAGCAAAACCAGGTACCTGCCTAATATTTAAGGATCTGGTCGCGGATCCATTTATAAAAGGATCCTACATTTAGGATCCAGTCCTAGGTCCGGATAACTAAGATCCAGATCCAACTGTTTTTGGATCTGGATTCGGGTACCCAATTTTTTTACTCACCCCTAATCAGAACTAAAATTCCTGACCCTAGGAATTTCCTAGTGTTAGGGATTTTAGTTATGATTCATTAATTTGAAGAAGCAGAATTTGTTTACGGCTACTTGCAGTGTGGGTCATGCTCGGTTTTCTATGGTCAAGCATGTTTCTGGTGATCTTAGCTTGAAAAAGATTGTACAGAGAGACAGTTTAGTGTGTGTGTGTGTGTATGTGTACCTTGTCCAATGGGTCGTGCTCATTTTGTCTATTGTTTGCTCGCTTCCCTATGTCCACCTGAACCGCAATGCTTGCTTGCGACAGATCCACCCCGGAATTCTGGAGAGCTCGTGTTAGTGTACTCAACAACCTGCTTGAAATCAACGTCGGAGAAGATTAGTAGACTGTAACATACATGAATTTGGAGCAGATAGTGGTTAATTTGAAAAGACTTCTTTACCACATATTGATAACAAAATGAATGGATCTAGTCGATGGATGTTATGGTATAACAAACGAAACAAGTCGATTGATGCAGACAATATGACTCGAGCCAACTTACACCACAGGTGGAATGTAAAGAGAAGGTTGGTGTTTAGTGTTTACTCACCCTTGAGAATACACACTAGAAATGCTGATGGTGCCACCTTCAAGGGGGGTCTCTGGGTTGTTGTTCAATCTGTCACCAACTGGAGCTTGCTCGGCTGAAGTCGTCCTATTTTGCCACAAATTTAACTGCGGATGAGAAGCGATATCTTTATCCGGTTGAAGCCTAGCAGGGGGTTGTATGACTGCACAACCATTCCTGGTAGGAGTATAGACATCTGGTTGTACTATTGGGGAGGACATCGGTACTGCATTATTGCTCATCATCCCGGATTGTTGATTGATTGTCTTTAAGTTGATGGCATTAGTCACGTTGGTTTCCGCTGGGATTTGGGGATTCCTTGGGATATTTAAAGGAATGGCACTAGCTTTCTCGTCGAGCTTGGCACCAAACATCAACATAGGACCCACAACTCCATTTATAACTCGAGGCTGATCCACCAAGCTTTCCGTCGGTCCATGGTTGTTTCTCTGTGTTAAAAGATATGAAAAAAATTCGTAAGTTATTGAACTGTTCTTGATGCGCGCTAGTACCTACATATGGTATGAGTTTCTACATAATAGAGACATTCGAACACTAACCCAAGAAACCGGCTTGGGCGGTTCACTGTTCCATCCAGGGTATGACCCTTCATATCGGTTCACCTTTTCTTGTAAAAATTGAATGTACTCAATTACCTGTGCAAAATACCAAAGCCGATTGAGAAACCAAAACACTAGAAGTATAAACCAACTATACGAAGGTACATTGAAATACCTCTAACAAGAAAGACGCTTTATCCCTCTTCTGGTCACTGTGAGGGATGATTTCTCTCAACATCTGAAATCTGCATTGGCACATCACAGAATGCACAGATTCAGTAACTCTAGTATCGAGATACATCTGAATGGTCTTTCGCAGAGATGCCAAATTTCATTACACAAACACACCAAATAACAAATTTAGCTTGTAGTTACAGGATAACCATTGGTGGGTCCATTTGAAGAGTGCTACTTTTATTAGCAAATTTCGCTTGCGGTAAACTTGCCTGTCATTGATTTTGCATCTTCTACGCTGCTCTGTTGCAGAGTGCTTGGATCGGGGAGTGTTAGGTTTCTGATCATTGCTCTTTTCGTCAACTTTGACTCGCAGTTCTCCTGCAAAAGCATCTTTATGAGTGAGTAATGTACAAAGAATTGTATCTGAAAACCCTGTACAATATTCAAAATTTACAGAGCCGCAATAAGGAATATGATAGAATTCAATTCCTTTATGTGCATATTTCTTCTTAGCAGAGGTTAGTTATGTTACAACAAGGGTACCGACCTTTTTGTGAAGAGCTGCTTTCCTTTTTGAGGGTCACGCCGTCTTCATCTTCGTCCATGGAATTAGGCCCTTTAGCTGACTTTAGCATCTCCATAAAGCTTTGATTCTTTTGACCTAGTGTCCTGTGACATTCTCAAGTATCAGCATGCTGGAATTATTTCAAAATGCTGCTAGCGAAAGAGGGAAATGGGTCAAGTTACTGACTGTGAAGATGAGAATGGGCTGACACTGCTGCGATGGTTGGACGAGGACTGTGAAGGCCGATCTAAAGGCCATTGCCCCATCTTTGATGTTGACTCTGTTCATTAAGACAGTGGACAACTTCAGGAACCAAATGATGAATACACCGAAGAAAATCCTAAGAATATTCTCCCATTCTTATAACTATAAAACTTCTGAACTAGTCTATCACTTGACTCCTAATGATATTTGCACTTTCTACTCAGATTTGATGTACAGCTAAGCCCCTAGAAGCATGATTTTAAAAGTCGTTCGTCTCCAAAAGCAATGTGCATGTTCAGGTATGCTACACTGCAGTCTGTTAGACAGAACCAACAAATTGAATATGCTAATCTTAGGGTAGCGTGTTGAACCTACAAAATTAAGGCTCATAAAAGGGCAATCACCTCCAAAATTTAAAACCAGTTATCCTAAATAGCCTGTTTTGTCAAATTGTGATAACAGCGTAATGCAAAATGTAAGTTTCACAATACATCATACATGCAATCCAAAAACTCAAAAGGAATGGAGATCATGGTTACCTTTCACAACGTTTACATCCCCGGAATTATCCTTCCCTGCATTCCCCTTCCTCGCTACAGATTCATCCCACAATGTGAAACCACTTCCTGTGTACGAGCTACAGTTTGAATTATCATCATTTCTATCGTTGCTTGCTGCTGAAGCCACTGTAAAGACATTCTCCTCTGGTTTCGGTACCCTTGGATTAAAGTATGAAATATGGCTTATACTGTATGTTCCCATCCCTCCAGGCAACAAGCGTTCTACTACTGCGTTAGCAGGAGCTGCTGGTGGAGGCTTCTCAATATTTATAGCAACAGAATTACCTTCCTGGGGGGAATTCTTGTCATCATCCTCCAGTGGTTGGAGAAAATTATGAGTTTTAAGGTAACCTCCTGATCATTGTAATGACAAAAAGAACCAGAATCAGGCACTGCATATTACTTAAAATTTGAACAGAACTTAACTATGTAAGATGATGACCTAAACATGGCATAATGGATGAGATATCAGGAGTCAGGACCTAATCAAGCTGACACGCTCCTAATGGATGCAATTAAGCATTATAAACAGGTCCAAACTCCCAGCTAAACCATATTACACCAATGACATCAATCAACATACTTGAACATAATAAGGTCCTGTTTTTTAGAGTGGTAGGATCAAGTTAGGTTTGATAAGGTAAGGAAAGGTAAAGATCAAATTTTGACGTTGGTTTGAGTGTTTTTAAAAAAATCGGATAAGATAGGGTAGGATTAGGTAAGGATAAACCTAACTTATCATTCTAAAAACATGGGCTAATTTCCGAACCATTATTCTTAATTGCAACAAGGCCTAAACTCCCAGCTAAACCATATTACATCAATGGCATCAATCAACATACATGAACAAGTGTTACCACCAACAAAGGGTACTAGAGAAGTAATAATTTCTGAACCATTATTAAAGATTTTGCTCAGTGGTACAGTACCACTACAGCCACCATATAAATGAGGCATAACTACATCACACAATGAAGTGTTGAAATTAAGACATCAATTTCACAGTGGGGTGAAGGCGTGAAGCCCAAAAAGAAGCTCATAAATCAGATCCTAGTCAGACTTGGACCAGAATAGTGAATAAAGAAGCAATTATCTCTAGCCTTCACAAATGCCTGCCTACACATCAAAAATTTCAAGGACAAAGAGCGTGAATTCCCGTGCTGGTCCTCTTTTGAGTATGTCTGTCTGACAACACCCACGCATGCTGCACACAGGATTTTGCAATTCGTGCACTGCTGCTGACGTAGCATTAGTCAGTCACTATACTGCTCCCTTTGTGGGACCCACTTAACGGCCCAGGTGTCTGACTCCATGTGGTTAAGTTAACCCATGCATGATGGGCCCTACTCCATATCCAAGCCCATGGCCCAGACCCAGGCCCATCATTCCGGATTTTGGGTTCAAGATCTTTATGAAATCTTAGATTTTACATGGTGGTTTCCCTTGTTGATGAATTAGGTCATATTTTTTAGAATGATAAGTTAGAATTATTTTATTTTTTTAACTTTACTTTATTTTACTCTACCCGAATCTTTAAAAAACACTCAAACCATTGTCATGTTATTTTATTTTCCTTACTCTCTTTTCCTTATCGATGTTACTCTACCTAATTTAATCCTACCACTCTCTCATTAACAGGACCTTTAATTTCCTGATGGAATCACATGGCAATCACTCTATAATGTTGTTCTAAGAAAACTATTGTAAGTTGTAACCCGATAAATAATTAATTTCTAAAAAGCTATAAGGATATAGTAGCAATGTAGCATACAACTTTCTCAAGTGCAATTATAGTAATTTATATAGCAACCTATTTGCAACTAACTCCTAAACCTAGACAAAATTTTCCATCACATTAACAGATTTGTTAGGAAAGATATTTGGTGCTCACATGCAAGCTTTATTGATGCAATAATAAAATGCCACCCTTAACCCTAATTATTGTTGTTTAAAAGTATCATACCCTAATTTCAATTTGTTTAATATTTTTACAATGACTCACATGCATAAAGGGACAAACAACTCACAAAAGGGCAAACCTTTTTAAATTTAAAAAAAGGAAAAAGGGGGAAATGAGATTAGGATTAAGAAGGTGAGAGAAACCTACCGTGAGGAGGCCTTGGATCTTGCGGTAGAGACGAGTGACTGTAGAGGGAGAGGAAGTCATGCGTCGCTTTCCTAGCTGTACTTCCACAAACCAAATTTACAATATTAATTAATCCCAATATTCACCTAACATGAATCATGATGTCAATTTTAATGTTTTTCTGAAAATTTTACAGTAAAAAATTTAATTATAAATTTTTTAATATATACAATAAGTTATTATATAAATTACTATCGTTAAATTCATAACGAAAAATATTATCATAAATATAAAATTGAAGACTATGAAAAATAAAAACATGACGATTTTCATAACATGACGATTAATATGGGATGACGGTAGTAATCTACTTCTTCTTTCAAGAAGAAAAAAGAAAAGAAAAGAAAAGCAAACAATCGAATTTTATACAGCGAAATTCTACCTTGTGCGGTTCCGAAAGGGCTGGATTGAGGGAGCTCCATTTTTGCAACAGAATTATGCTTTTCCGTTGCAGAATTATGAAGAAAAGCTCTGCAGATTGCTGTAAATATGATTCTGGAAAATTTTGAACGTATGAGATTTTTTTTAAAAAAAATCCAGATGGTAGTTTCCCTCAGATCTGAATCATCGAACTAAAAACCAGGGTTAAAATTCATGCATGGAATAAGATCTGACTGCTGCTAGTGCTTCGGCTTTCTCTCTCCAAAAACCCGCTTTTCCAGAGAAAATCCAGTTTCTGCGAAGTAAAAACTCGAATTACGCAAACGTACAACAACGCATTGCTATTACATCACGTGAAGTTCAGGTGATAGCACGAAACCTGCATAGAAAATTCAATTCTGCATCTACAGAACATATGACGACAGAATTTTACAAAGTTCGTCAAATCTGCAACGCAGAAGAGTAAATTATGCATATACAGGGCATAATCTGATTAAATTTTCCGGAATTCAGATGATTTAGCGAAAAATCCACAGATTCGGATTAGAGTCTGTAGATATATGTAATATCGGAATGCAAAATTCAGAATATCGGCTCTGGTGAAGGATAGAATTACGAATCTACAGAGTAAATATAACACAATTCAGATCAGTAATCTCTGATGCCTGAATTACGTATTTACAAAGGCTTACAAAGGCACGAACGATCTTATATCTTGCGAAATTCAGATGAAACACAATAAATCCACAAATATAACTGGAATTATGCATCAGGAAACCATATATTAACAGAATTATGCAAAATTCGCAAATCAGCAATGTCTAACGCTCGAATTATGCATCCATACAGAACAGAATGGCTAATTTCGCGAAATTCAGATCAATAGAATGTGTAATGCTTGAATTATGCATCTACACAGGACGCATCAACAGAATCTCGCGAAATTCAGATCGATGAACGAATAATGCTTGAATTATGCATCTACACTGACAGCAACAACAGAATTTCGCGAAATTCATATCAACACACCACTTATCCTCGAATTATGCATCAAAACAGAACGAAAAACAAGAATTCCGCCGAATTCAGATCATAATGCACGAATTACGCATCCACAACCAACAAAACCACAGAATTACGCGAAATTCATCCAAACAAACCACAAAAACTCGAAGATTCGACATACTTAGCAATCAAAACACAAGATCCACAAACACGAAGCTTACCTTACCAGTGAGCAGAATTCTGATTCAAGGAAGCATAATTCAGCAAGCAGGAACAATTCTCCACAGTCGGAAGTAAGAAATTGGATTGGAGCGAGCTAAGGGAGTGTTTGAGGGGGAGAGAAAAAAATGCGGGGAAAAAACTTCCCCCTTTCTCTTATATTTCTACGTCTTCTCTCTAACTCTCTTTTTTCTCGGGAAAATGCCTTGACGCGCGATAGGCGCTGCTCTGCTTTCTCTCTCTAAAAACTCTGGCCACTGAAGTATGGAGATCTTTTATATAGTGGCCGCTCCCTCTGTTTTTCCCAGTGGAACGGCGTTAGAGTTGACGGCGTTGCGGCGGGTGGGGGGAGATAACGGCGTTAGGACGGAGCTGGTTCTAATCTAGGGTATGAGGATTTTATTTTTGATTTAAATTTAGGGAGGGTAATTTTTTATGGTTTTGGCGATCCCGAGGAGGTGTTTCTGGGAATATTTAATTTGATCCCCTACGGATCTCTTTTGTGGATCTCCGTTGTATTTTTTTTTTTTTTTGACACCAATCCGTTGTATTTCTTTAAGTGTACTCCATTGTATTTTCATTTTATGTTGCATCAATCCTAAATTTTTAAGTTTGTTAAATCTTAGAATCTGCATAAAATATGATAGTTAGGATGTGTTGGGCAATAGTTTGATTAACACTTGACATATTAATCAAAGTAACATTTTAAGGCCTCGTTATTTTATGGGGTTGGTTAGTTGCAGTTTCATACCGTACCATAATTTTTCATATCTCATCACAATTCACCATAATCTATTAATCTACTTACAATTATTTACACCACAACATTCTACAATCCATCACAACCTTCCACATTCCATCACAACTTTCCTTAACCACGCCACACCCAACCAACCGTATAAAATAACGGGGCCTAATTGGATGAATATTTGTGTTCAATGAATTAATGTTTGATGTTTAGCCTTTCAATAATTTTTTTGAAATGTAAATAAAGCTAATGGTTGATGTTTAAAAATCATTTCGTGTTTTTTGAGCTGGAAATATAGTTAGGTTCCGTTCTTTTATACGGTAAGTTGCGGTACAGTACCACACTACACTGTACTCTTTAATTTTCCACCACACTTCAGCATACCACGCCACAATCATTATTAATATATCTTTTCATTTTTCTTTCTCCTCACTTTTCTAGTATACTTTTCACATTCTCTCTCTTAACTTACTCCACCTACCACAACTTTCACCACGACTCAATACATTTTTTCAAATTCCACTGCACCGCATCATAACCATACACAACCAATTGTATAAAAGAACGGAGCCTTAATGTTTAATGTTTGAATTAGCTAATGTTAAATTGATATTATCAAACATACTTTTTCAAATAATTATATAAACAGTTATCCATTGATTGTTAAAGTAAGGCCTTGTTCTTTTCCACAACTCACCACATTTTACCACAAATCATTACTTTTGTCTCTCCTCACTTTTGTCTCTCCTCACTTTTCTCCTCTACTTCTTACATTCTCTCTCCTCACCTACCCCACATATCAATAACCTACCACAATTTCACCACATCTTACCACACCATAACGCAAAATACCGCAGAAAAGGCCTAAAAATGTTATCTATTATTGAGACTACTGTATACTATCTAAATGGTTAATTTTGTCAAATATGACTTATGACAAAGACATTGAATGATTTTTTAATAAAAAGTCAATAGTAACATATAATATAGGAAAGATGGAGTACTACTTAATTAAACTTGTCATTAAAATATTTGTTGAATATGGAGGAGTGAGACTTATCATTGTTAATCTTATTCTTATATACAATAAGTACAATATAATACGCAATAAAAAAAGTTCATTCATTTATTTGGGGTGCTCTTTTAAAATTTTAAAAGTTTATATGGTGACAAATAGAGTTAAGCATTTTTGGTACAATTTGCTTATGATATGATATGTATGTATAGTCTTGTGTTACAAAGACTCAAAAACAAACTTTGATCATTCGTAAATGTGAGGTTAAGTTAGAATTTCTAGATGAGGTGAAATTTATGAATTGGATTTATATTAACTAAAAGTGTGAGCTCTACTTAATAATAAATTAATTTGATTATATTCATAAAAAAGAGAGAGAAAAGAGAACAAATAATGGGTGTCTCACTATTTACCCTATCTAGTGAGAAGCTCAACATCTGTCTCATAAGTCTGTTCACATCATCATCACTAAAATATCTGACACTATTTCACTCTACCCTCACCTTGCGCCATGTTAGTAGTATGCCAAATTTTATCTACCATCACAGATTATCTTTCACATTATCGGACGGATTGTAGAGATGTAAAATGAGTGGAGTCAAATCCGAATCACCAAGATGACCATACTTAGATTCATTAAGGAAAGCTCAACTCGATGTCTATTATTTTTATCAATCTTTTTGTTTTCCATTGTTACCTAGCTAGTTAGATCTAATCATGATATGTATGGCCATGTTCGGCAAAATTAGCGTTTTAGATAGCAGATAGAGGTTTATGTAGCGGATAGCGGTTTAAGCAGCAGACAACGGTTTAAGTAGCGGATAGCGGATGACTGTCCAAAAGAGAATTGTGTTCGATAAATTTAGCGGTTGAATTAACAGACTAATGTGAATTAGCAGAAAATGATATCAATAATTTGCAAAGATAAAATTTTCAAAGGGTATTTTTTGACCAAAAAATATGAAACGCTACTCCAAACGATAAACGTTAACTTTATTAACGTTTCACAAAACACTCTCCTTAAAACGCTAAAACGTTCCTCAAAACGCTAGCTTACCGAATATCAATATTTATGCAATTAATTAAAATTTTGACTTTGTCAAGACGTTAAACACTAACCCAAACGTTATTGCTGAACACAGCTAAAATTAAAGTGGTATGTTATTATGTTAAGCTAGCTATAAACGTAGGTTAAGAACCTTAATTAAGTGGGGGCATACATAAACGTTGTAGATTGTACTGTTAGTAGAGTAGCAAGTGGTACAGTTGTACTGTACTAGCCTTTGAGTTGAGTATGGGGTGTCAACAGTTGATTGGTAAATAAAATCTTATCCAGATGCATTCACAGAAAAACACGCACATGCCCAAGGGGAAGGAGATCCCAACCTACGCCTAGGACTCCCGTGTTTCCCGCTACCTATTTCTTTTCCTTTTCTCTCTCTTTTTTATTTTCTTAACAAATGTAACCAACAAAACCCCACTACCTTTTTTTTTTTTTTTTTTTTTAGCTTTTTTAGAATGCTAACAGGCCTCTGGCGTATGGGGAATGAGGGTGTCAATTGTCCAAAGATGGGTCTCACTCGTACCCACAACATCATTCGAATGGTAAGCAAGAAATATTTCCCTCAAAATTTGAATCCTGAAAGGCAGGACCATCTCACTGCCTATCGTACATTAAAACCTTCTATAGATTTGTCGTTACGAATCGAATTATAGTGTATCTATATAACAAAACATTATATATATTGACAAATTAAAGGTCAACTTTTTCAAGTTTAATTTAACTGATGCATAGATTTATATGTCAATCAGTTTTATATTTGTGCATCAGTTATATATTGATAATGTTAAAACTCACGTCCGGATAACAGTAACACAAGTGAATTTTCATGCTATATCAGGGTGTACCAGGGGTCGACACTTAGTCATTTTTCATTTTACGTTGGTTATAGATGAGTTGACTAAAGACATTCAGAGCGACTTACCGTGGTGCATGCATTTTGCGGATGATATTGTGCTTATAGACGAGTCGAGTGAAAGATTAAATGACAAAGTATAGCGTTGGAGAGATACTTTGGATTCCAAGGGTTTTAGAGTGAGCAGATCAAAGACAGAGTACATGATGTTTCATTTTAGTTGGACATGAGAATGAGACTCGCTTATTGCAAGAAGTAACCATTGGAGGGGTGATCGTTCCACGGGTAGAGAAGTTTAAATACTTTGGTTCTATCGCACAGAGCGACGGGGAAGTCAATGTTGACGTTACACATCGAACTAAAGTTGATTGGTGGAAGTGGAAGTCAGCTTCATGTACGTTGTTTGATAACGATGTTCCACTTAAGCTTAAGGGCCAGGTTTACCGTAGGGTGGTAAAACTAGCGATGTTGTATGGCGTTAAGTGTTGGACAGTTAAGAAGACGCATTGTCAAAGGTTGAATGTGACGGAGATAAGAATGGTTCGGTGGATGTGCAATTATACCATGTTGAATAAGATTAAGAATGTCGTCTGTCAAGCTAAAATAGGGGTAGCCCTCATTGAGGAAAAGTTGTGAGGGACTAGACTAAGATGGTTTGGGCATGTCTATATGAGAAGCGAGGATGACCCTGTTAGGAGGTGCGAAAGGATCAGGATACCCTTTGGACGTCACAGTTGTGTGAGATCTAAAAAGTTCATGACAGAGGTGATAAGAGAAGACCTAATTAAGGCATCTAGGTTTAGCGAAAGATATGACACTAGAGAAGTTACGTTATCCATACTCCAAAATATATTTTACTGCACAATTCCCAAAACCACAATTAATTTAGAAAGGATGCACTTTAATTTGATAAATTTAGATAAAATATTTTATGAGAATTTCTTAATTAAAAAAAAGAATACGTACTAATTCTGACTAACCCAGGCTTCCATATTAATTAGGCATCTTTAATTATAAGTCAACTAATTACTGCCACCAGGTCAACTCCACTGTTTTTTTTTAACCTTTTTCCCATAGTCACGTGACAAGGATGGGTAAGGAACTAAGGATCAATGGCTGGCTGGATTGCTGACTTGCTGTATACACTGCTTTGGTTGTATTTGTATGTTATGTTACATTGTCACTTCTGTTATTTTTGTGTGATCACAATCCACCAGTCCACTGTTTCTTTTTCTACCCCTATTTAGGTCCCGTTCTTTTGTACAGATAATAGTGTACAGATAATGGTACGTGTGGTATGGAAGGATGGTGAAAAGTATGATATGGTATGATATGGTATAATACAATATGATATAAATTGTGTTAAGAATAATTGATATGGTAGGTAGGCAGGTGAGAAAAGAGAAAGTGAAAAGTGAGAAAAGAGGACATTATGATTGTTATAGTAAAGTATGAAATGGTATGATATGATATAAAAAAAATTGTGATAAATGTAAAAAAAAATATGGTAGGTGCGATGTAGAACCGCACAAAAGAACGTGACCTTGCTTATTATATTCTATTCACAACTACTATTCACAAATAATGGATGTCAAAACCCAAAAGGTGATCCATCGTTAATCTATGAACTTGAAATATGAATTTTGTATTTATAAGATTTGAAAAACTATATTATGGTATACATAATTTATAATGATCCAAACTTTTATCTTTATGAGATTGTTTCTTCAATTTAGATTGTGTTACAAATGCTGTTATAGTATGATAGTTTATTGAAACTAAAATAGAATTTAAAATTTAGACTATAAAAACATAGCCAAACAAGACTTGATAGTTGAATATTTCTATCTAGCTAGGAAGTAGATTTTGATTATTTTAGGGTTTTTTTTTTTTTATGGATCTAATTTTTAGTGCCTTGTTTGGTATAATGTATTTAGCCATGTAGGGTTGGTGGTTGTCATTCACCCACTTATTTGCACCGTTGTTGCGTTTGTCATTTGTGTACCAAGTTACCCCGTATATAAAACTAGCCGACCCACATTTGTAACTTATAAGGGACAGGCCAAACCAAAATAAAATAAAATAAAATATTAAATTTATTTATTTATTTAAGAATATTTTTGTTAAGGCTATGTTCTTTAGATTAATAAGTTAGATTTAACTTCTAATCCCGTAAAATGATTGACAAGATGATTAGTAAAGTTATGATAAAAAATATACAATTATTTATATTGGTAAAAGTTAATAATGACATATGAAAAATATAGATATAAAACTGATAAAAGTTACATGTTAAATATTACATAATAAATTTTTAAGAATAAGAAAAAATTAATTAAGTGAACAACTAAATAAAGAGATAGGGAACATAGTATTTGTCGTCTCCTTGGTAATGTATTTTCTAACGATTTTTAACGTATGTATAATAAAATGAGTTATGCCTGCTAATTATATTAAAAAATGAAATGTTTTTTAAATATTTTTTTATTATAAAATAAAATAAAGGAATGATAAAGTGCACATGCAAAGCACTAGGAAGAACTTTAGGATGTTAAAAATTAAAGTGATTGATCATTGATGAAAAACTCACACCATGATTTGAATATATGGTTGTCTTGTCCCTTTAGTCCCATTATATATGACCTATCACCCCCTTATGTCCCTCATTTGCTTATTTTCGAGCCTCTAACCAACTTTAGTCATATATCAACATCGATCCATATTTTCATCACTATTAATCTTGTAAATTTACTCATTTTTTTAAAAATTTTGAATTCATTTTCTTAAACATTTAGAATATACTTAATTATTTGTTATAAAACGAGATAAGATTTATTTATTTAAATTTTATTATCAATATTTAATATTGATCGAGATCATTCTCAACATAGTACAAAGTAAAATTCAAAATAAAGTTTGTAGATATATTTTATTATAACCTCAACCAATTAAATATTTTGCTTTGAACAAATCCTTTTTAAACAATCAAAATTATTTAAAAGTTGGTAATTGATTTTTTTTATGATTGTATCTATTTTAGCCTCCGAATATTGCTAATACAAAAGAACATTTTCTTCAATATATCCAAAGGAAATGCAAGTGATAGTGCACAATTCAATAATGTTATTGACAAATATTCCACACACACACATATATATATATATATTAAAATACAACTAATTATGAAATAAACTTATAAAATTATAAGAAATTCAAATTTAAACGGTAATACCAACTCTTTAAAATACCAACCAATAAAAAATTCAACAACAACAAATTCTCATCAATGAAAATATGTTTTGAGTCTTCCCTTGTGAACTGTAATTCATGAAGAGACAAATTCTTACATATCCAACCAATCATAAATATATATATATATATTGATTAAATGATAAACAACATAAATGCTACCAATATTCACAACCAGTACTTCTCTGATAAAGCACAGCAAATGAATCTGTTAACCGCACGTGACTTTGCATATTGCTTGCAATATTTATTTTTCTAAATGCATTAATAGAGATTTTCTAGTAATAAATATTATTAATATTTCTTTAAACTTTTGAAAACATTTTGAATGATGCAAAATGAAACAACAAGGTAGGTCCTTGAAAAAGATTTTCAGTGGACCCGACTGGGTTGGCTAGTTTAAATCGATCGATGCATGCATTGTGTTGAAAGTTGAAACAAATTTGACTCAAAGCATGAATTTATACTCTTGGAATTAAAGTTCAAATAATTTCGCCATTTTAATAAAGCTATTATATTGTAGGTAAGATCACATATGCATTTATGTTTGGATTCTATATGAATAATTGAGCATTAATTTGTAAAATAAAAAAAAATAGAGAGATAAGAGTTTTCACAAATTTATTTATATTTATAAGTACGAGTTTATCATAGCTTTTTTTCCATGCTTTATTAAATTTACCGCACCAGTCGTTCTCACGCTATCCACCTTATATATAAATATATATTTAAAAATTCATATATGGCGGACAAGGGTAGGGAGTATCAACGCCCTGTAGCCCTATATGAGGTCCAAACTTCGGTTTAACAATCCGCATCGATCTTGACCAGTAAAAAATGCTCCCTCATAAGTCAAACTCTAAAACAAAATATGAAAGTTAAGGAATTTTCCAATGAGGCGAGAACCCATGGACTTCACATAGTCATTGATTAACACAAATAAATTCATACCAATAAGGTTTTGGTCCATTAATTAAGATTGTGGTCCTGTGTATATTAGTAGTCTCATATTTGATTTCCTCTTTTCAGTGACAGATCTAAGTTTTCTGACTAAGAGTGACCAATATAATATTATATTCATTGGATACACACAAAATTTATAATTTTTATCCCAAATTATATTAAATTATTATTTTTTTCATGTTATCGGCGGTCATGGCCACCATTGGTTTAGCCCTAGATCTGTCGGTGCCTCCTTTTATCTTTATAATTGTATTGTACTCTCTTTACAGCTCGTATGCACTGAAAAAATTAATAATTTAGTCCCTGTATCCATTGGTGTAGGGATAAATTTATTCTAACTTTTCCATCTTTGTATAGTTTGTCACACTTTATTTCACCTAATTTTCACTTTAAATACTATGTATATTTCTTTTCAATTTTTTACTTTATCTCATCTTACTCTTCACATACTTTATCATATCTTTTTCACCAACATGTTTTTATCTATCCCACTTTATTCTACGTGTTCGACTTATCCACCCACTCCCTTTCTAAACCTTGAAAAAAGGGCTTTAGAGCCTATCGACTTTATGGGTAAATTGAATTTACCAGTTTTTTTATCAAAATTTACTAATACATATCAAAAATTATCAAAGTTAAAACAAAAGAATTTAATTTTAATATATTAGGATAAATTTGATTAAAGTTATCAAAAGTTACAAAAAATTTAACTTTTACTCGATAATTTTTACCTCTAAATTTCACACACCCTTAATATTACAATTCAATTCAATAAAAATACTCACAATAATATATAAACATATTATAATTATAATACTAATTCTATAAAGCGAAGATAGAAAAGATCAGCAAATTGAATGAAAAAAAGAATATGAGGTTAATTTGCAGGGAAGGGGGGTGATGTGATGGGAGTGGGTGGGCCACGTGACTAGACCCCTCAACTCACGTGCAGTCAAACAAAAAGGACACTTGGTCTACTTTAGGTTTGGGCCCAGGCCCAAGTCACTGTATGGTTAGGTGGGCCCCACTCTGTTGACCCAACCAACACAGGCATCTAACCTAGTCTAAGCAAAATTGAAAAGAAATCTAAATTCAAGAAAAGGAAAATTGTTTGGAGATACATCACATCATCTCACTTATTTTTTGACCATGAAAATAATTCATTGATTTCTCTACTTCACACTATTCCTTGGTTCTTGACTCTTGAGTGGTGGAAAGTACTTTGAATGAGTAAAAATCTCCTGAACTTTGTTTCTTTGGACAAAAATCCACATATTTGGATTTTGGTGTATTAAAATCATTTGGTTTTGTATGATTCCAATTACTACTAGTATCTTCCCCTTCAATCCCTTTTTCTCCGAACAAAAAAATCTAATATAATTACGTCGAATTTGAAGAGATTTAGATATAAGCAACATTCTTTCATACGCAGAAATATATAAAGTGGATGATTCTTTTTTCTCCTTCCTTTTCCTATATTGCCATCGATTTTAAAAAATATGGATCCATTTTATAATATGGATAGTAATATTGCCATCGTTTGTGCCTTTTCATTTTACTGAATAAAACCATGTCGATCAATTCAACAACATGTTTGGGGTTAGGTTTGTCATAAACAAATCAAGTTATACGTTTGTTCTGAAAGTTGGGTTATAAAATAATATATGCTTCATAAATGGCGCGTGAAAAAGAAGGTTTTTTTGGATTTTTTTCTCTTATTGAAAAATATTGATATTGGTCAAATCTATACCAAAATTAAATGAAATAATTTTGACTTTGAAATTGTCTTGATTTATGGTTTATCTACATAATATAAATTCAAGTTCTTGAAGAAAAAATAAATAAATACCAATTAGGAAAAGTGAACAAATTAAAGCAAAAATAATTATCAAGTACGTACGTGTTGATTTGTGGCAGGCTAATTAATTAAGTTGGTTTTCTTATGAACAAACATGTTCACAGCAGATTAGGCAGACTAGGAAGCTTCGTAAACATGTTTAATTATTTAATAACCCAATTAATTATTTAATCACTAGCAAATTAAACACCCAATGGAGATTAATCCCAAATCAACAACTCAAAGGTTCTGCAAAACTTGTCTTCTAATGATCCCAATTATCATTTCCACTTAATTTACCGTATTATGTATGTAATTAACTTTTTTTTTTTTGAATTAGAATGTCATATTATTTGAGTAATTATTGGAACCACAAAGCTAATTTAAAGTAGATTAATTAATCCCTTAATAAATATGATAAAAGTGGGTGGAAGGTTCCAGGGACAGCGATTGGGTGATCTGTACAGGTAATCTAGCAATGTTCTTTTCCATTTTACAGATCTAATGAGTGGGTTTTGGTTTAGTTTTAGTTTCAATTAAATTTAATTAAAGTTTTGAGTTTGATTAGTGTGATCCATAATCCATTAATTAATTAACAATTCATTACAAAATTAATTAACAAGTATAGTTGTTAGGCTACGTATACAACGACGGTGGAACATGATTTGCTACTCCCATTGCTTTTTTTTTTTTTTTTTTGGGTTGTAACTTGTGACCAAGACCCGGTTGTTTTGAGCCATGGATAAGATATGGAAATGATGCAGTATAATGAAATTGTGAAAAGTGCAATAAAATGTACAGTGGTAAAATTTTTGAAAAATGTGGTTGATGTGGTCGCCGAGGAGAGAATGTGAAAAGTAGAGGACAAAGTAAGGAGAGAAATAAATTGAAGAAATGTATTGGAAATAATTGTTGTAAAGTGTAGTATAGAATATAGAGTATGGTAAAATGTGAAAAACTATTAAGTGGTTTTGTGAGTTGTGGCACCAACGCACCATACCGTACAAAAGAACATAAAATCATTGGCTTTCACTCTCTTCTTTCCCTTTTTTTTTTGTCATGAACTAAATGTTTTACAGTATCTGGTGTCCTTTTTTATCAACAATATCACGTATACTATTTTATCAAAAAGTTTACAACTTTATATTCATAGAATAATAATTTTCATTACAATATACAATAATTTTATATACTAAAACATTATATATATATATATCAATGATCAAAAATTTCAAAATTTGTGATTGATACATAAATCTAGGTAGCAGATAAAATGAGAATTAAGGAGGGAGTTGGCCTTGTTCTTCTGTATGGTGCGGTACCATATTTTACCATACTACTCAATATTCTTTTAAACTTTACCATACCATACCACAATCATAACCATATATTTTCTCATTTTTTCTCTCCTCACCTTTCTCCTCTATTTTTTACATTTTCTCTCATCGTCTATCACATCAACCACACTTTTCACAAATTTTACCATATCATTCAATACTTTACCACACTTTTCACAATTTCACCACGCTGTATCGTTTTCACATTTTACCAACCGCGCAAAAGAACAAGATCTAGGTAACTTAATTAATATAAATTACAATTAGTAGTTGAAAGAGGAAAGAAACAAAGAAAGGAGTAGTAAAATACAAGGTGTGACCTGCAGGGTGTATGTAGGTAGACATTCTCTGGCAAAGAGTATCAATATAGGGATCAGTTAATAATAATCCCTTTTTATTTGCGTGTCTTAAGGATGATGTTGATGTTTTAATAGTACTTAATTGATTAATCCAAAATAAAATCAATCTAAAGGATAATAAAGAGACAGCAGGAAAAGTGTAAATGTGTAATGAGTGAGGAAGACACGTGTTGAGAGATGCGTGGGTGAGCGCAGCATCACGTGATTAGGATATGGTTGGCCTACCATAACGATCACGTGGCCAACTCAACTCAAGTGTGATGTGGTGGTCCCCACTCCTCACCCTCACCCTCACCCTCACCCTCACCCTCACCCTCACCTTTGTTTGTGCGATCCCTTCCCAACCCCCCATTTTTTCTTCTCATTTTCAATCATCTCCCATCAAATCTTCTCTTTCAATTTCTTCCCACATCTATCAAATCAAAAATAAAAATTGATTTTTTAAAATATTATGATTCAACAAAATATAAATAGACAAGAATGGTGAATAAAATACAAAATTATCGTATCTATTTCAATTTATCACACTAACCATAAATCAGCACATATTATCGTATTATATCACACTAACTATTGTTACTATAAATTTTACCACAATTTACCACATTGTATTAGACCCTGTTATTTTATACAATTTGGTTATTTGCGGTCTAAAGACACCGCATGTTTCTTGTAACCCACCATAACATATCAATCTACCACAATTTACTACAACCTATCACAATCAACTTTTTCATATTTACCAATACAATTTACATTTATAAAAAAAACTCACCACAACTTAACAATAACACACATTCATATAAAAGAACATGGCTATCACACCATGCAGTATGCACATTTTTATCATATCGTACCATCAACACACTCCCACCACGAAAAAAGAAAACTAGGTCATAGTACTAAAATTGTTTGTCGTGTCACTGTATTTTGGAATTGGAGAAAGTTTAGCCCATTTAACATGTACTCCATACAAGGGACTTTGTATATCAAATGAGTTTGGCTCACAGTCATATAGTATTGTGGACTACCTTTCAACTTAAAGATGGTGAGATTGAGTCCCACTACTTGCGAAAATTATTGTGTAAAATCCTACAGGGCTTCCATCTAAGCCTTGGGCATAAGTTAGCCCCTCCCCTTGATCCACTAACCTTGCTAGGCAATCCCCAAGATAGAGCCTAATGGGGTGGATCGAATTTACCCATATCAAAAAAATACTAAAGAAATTGTATTTTCTTAACATATTTAATTATATATACAACTAAATTTCTCAAAATTAAAAATGAAAGTTTCTTAACATTTGAGTCTCCGTTCTTTTGTGCGGTTCCACACCAAACCTGCTATATTTTTCCACACTTACTACAATGTTTTTATATCATACCATACTATGCAACACTTTATCATAAGAATCATAACTTTTTCTCTCATTATTTTTCCCTCTCCTTACTTTTCTCCTCTATTTTTCATATTCCCTCTCTTCATCTGTCATATCAATTATTCTTACCATAAATTTTACAATATCTTATCATACCATATCACATATTCCTCAATATTATCATACCATACAATTTACTGCACCCAATTTACCGCATAAAAGAACAGAGCCTAAATTATAGTAGGAAATTAGGGCTATGTTCTTTGGATTGATAACTTTTTCCCATCTAATCCAATGCAATTAAATCAAAACCTTGCACAATTTCCCAAAAAACATCATATCTAAAGACCATAGTTCTTAAAATCCCGATCCTAATTTACGATCCTATGATTTTATGGTCCAAAATCGTCGATACGATTCTACTATTTACACATGATCCACGATCCTACATAGGCTAAGTTCCGATCTTAACTTCCCCATAGTTCTGAGTTAGGATCCCGATTTTAACAACCTTGCTAAAGACACAATTTCCCAAAAAAGTATCATAACTTATCCAATTCAATCCAATTCAAATCTCATTTTATCTAATCCAAAGAACAATGTCCAGAAATATGAGATGGTAAAAATCCTAGCTCATATAGGCATCGTTCTTTTGTGCGTTGCGTTTGCGTTGCGTTGCGGTAGATTGCGGTGGAAATAGTAAAAAGGTAATGGTAATTTGCGGTAGATTATATTAGGTTGCGGTAATTTGTGTTGCGGTTAATTACGTTAACGCACAAAAGAACGGTGCCATAATTGAGGGTGGAGCCAAGAATTAAAGGGAAAATGGAAAAGGCTTAAACTTTAGAGAGAGGGAGAGAGAAGCATGTGGAAGGAGTGATAGGGCATTGTAGTACGTATGTGACATAAAATGACGTGACGGGGACAATCACTCACTCACTCACTTCTCTTGTGTTATGTGTCTCAATTTTTATTATTTTGAAGAAAAAAAATAAAAGAAAAGAAAAATAGATAGTGGAGAAAGAGAGGGGGGGAAACGCACGTGAGTGAGGGAAGCAGCGGCCGGTCACGTGCGCCCATCCCCTGCCGTTCAGACTGCCACTAACAGTATCACTAACGGTGCCGGCTCGCGTGCGGTGGGGACCACTTCCTATTCTCTCTACGGCGCCGTTCCCTTTTCTCACTCCGTTTTCATTACCTACTTTGTTATTGTGGTACAATTAGTTTAGGGAGAGCTTGTTATGAATTTTGGGAAAAAATTTTCTTAGGCAAAAATATAGGAAATGGTGGTTTTATCATGAAAGTTTTTGCAATGTCAACTTACATCCAAATAAAAGAAAATAAGTTAATTCTAGAAAATTGGTAATTTTTTCAGGGTTTTTGATCAACTAAACGCATCCTAAACGACCTTTGATTCATGAAACTATTTCTATTATTTTCAACTTATTATCCATGATAAATAAATCTAAAAAATAATTTAATTTAAAATTAATATTTCAAAGTTTCGCTTAGGTGTGTTACAGAGGACTCGAATGTAATATGTTTATTTTTAAATTTTACGATTCAAAAAAGACTGATTCAACTTGACTAAAAATTTAGAAATCATTTATTGTATATTATTCGATGAAGAAGAAATCGAGAAGGTTTATGAAATATTTTAAAGAAAGTTTTAGTAAATTTAATAAGTAGAGTAATCATTTTAAGGATATCGAAGATATTAAGGAAAGAAATTTGAATAATTTAACAAGACTTTATAATTTTAATAGTAAAATAATTGGGCTTTGAGAACACATATTTTAGGAAAAGCAAAGCAAATTGAACAGTAATGGTAATTTAATAAAAATAGGGTGTTTTTTTTGTTTTACAGTCTTGTGGTGACGGTGTCACGTGGTTGGGGGACCCACAATGGATCACATTCACACCCCTTTGATAAGGGCCCCTCAATAAAAATAATAATAATTTAGGAAAAAAGAAAAGTGATAGTGAGAGAGTGAGTGGAAGCACGTGGTGTGACCTGTCGTTAGTGTGCCAGCAAATAGGAATAGAAGGATTGCCCAACTCACTCACGCCCTGCTTGTCACGTGCCTTCCCTCCTCCTTTCTTTTTCCAACCCCATTTTTACTTTTTAGGTCATGTTATTTGAATGGATAAAATGATGTTTGTATGGATTATATTAGATTCTTTTTTAGGAAATTGTGTTTTTAGAGAGAATGTTTTATCGTAGAATTGTGTAAGGTTTGGATTGGATTGGATTTGATTGGAAAGAGTTATCAATCCAAATAACAAGGCCTAATCGGTCCTTCCTATTTTATCTATTATCTTAGATTTAAACCATCTCTGATAGTGAATTTAAATTCGACTTACTGTTGATATGATATTGGATGATAATGAACTGAGGTTGTATAGAACATTTTAGTGGTGAAAATGATACCTGACTGTAAGAATTTCACGAGACGAGTTTGATTGTGAGTTATCAAACAAATATTTTTATATTTTTTCTCCTCATCCAGACATCCACCTCATTTTTATCAATATAATCCAATTAAATACATTATTAAGTAGCACTCACTTACTTTTTTTAATTAATATGAGTCATACTCATGTTTACAACTGAAAAGCCAGCTAGACAAAGAGACTAGTCTTGACTCTCTTATAGGGGTCCACAAATTCCACATCATCCATTGAACCAATCTTAAATTTAATGTTGTGGGTTGTCTTATGTACTGGGTAAACTTGAAGATACATAGCATCGGCGGTTAGATTTAAAGGTTCATCGATTAGTCTTTAAAAATGTAGAATGTAACATTCTTACTCCTAATTTACAATTTGGAGAGACTATTTTCAACTGATCCGAAATTTAGAGATCAATCGCTATCTACTACCCTATGGAGCCAAAACAAATGAGGTTTAATGGAGAAAAAACAAGGCCTAAATTTTTTTTGCAGCCAACAATGAAGGTTATGCTATTGCATCATGTAAAAGCGAGTAGGCCCTGTTCTTTGGTTAGGTTGGATGTAACTCTCCCAACTTATCTTAACTTATCCAAATTTATCCAAACCTAACACAATTTTCTAAAAAAGCATATACTCTAAAAACACAATTCCTCAAAAAAATTATAATTTATCATAACTTATATCCCAACTTTTCCTTATTTATCATAACTTATTCATCTAAATATGAAAATAAGCTAACAAAAGAACAGGGCCTACATGTCCTGTGATGCTTCGTCGTTGACAAGGCCTGAGGCCTCAACCAACCATAGTCTCTCATGAAAGTGAATTGGGCTAAGAAACAAAATGAGCGTAGGTCCATTTGTTTCAAGTTATGGGCTTATTTTATTGGGCCCAAGTAAATAATTGAAGAAGTCAGGTGGTATTCCTAATTTCCTATAGCCTATAGGCTTTTAAAAGTGCTCATGTGAGGTGGGCATTTACTGATTGACGAGACTCTTTAACGATATTTTTAGGATAAGTTTTTATTGTACCATATACAAGAACAAGAGGGGCGCTCAACGTTGTTACAACGAGTAAACTCTCAAGCCACCTGATGAAGATTTGAGAGTGACTGATAGAGAAGAGGTTGATTGAGAATTTTGGATGTCTGAGAATTAATTTGAGTTTATGCCTGTGAGATCGAATACAAAAGTTATCTATCTTTTTGTGTTGTATGGAACAATGTAAGGTCCTCTCTAACCCTTTTTATTACAAGGGTATGGATGAGGTACCGTGGAGTATGCTTTTCCTATTAGTTCTGATGTTGAGTCGAGCAAGAGATTCAATAATAAGGTTGAGCTTTTACGTGATAGCTTGGCATCTATGGGTTTTAGGTTGAGGAAGAAGTATAGGAAGTGTTGTTTTTGTAGGATGAAGATGGAGTATATGAGTTTGGCCCTGACCTGCAAATTTTTGAGTTAGGAGGATCTCTAACACATTGAAATTCAGTTCTTTTCTGTAATTGGTTAAGTGGTTGTGCTAATAAATTGATAAAATATAGACAAATTTGGTAAAATATAGATACATGTGAAAATATTTATAATTTTTTAAAGATATTGTGACTAAGACAAGTCCAATTATTTATTAAATATATATAGTAATTTTTTAAGGGAATTTCTACCATAGTTGAAAATATTGAATTCAATAATAACCATTAGATTTAAGATGAAAAATCTGATTTTTGATTTAATCACATCCCCCTCCCACACGTCTGAAACAAAAAAGAAAAAACTTCTATCATATTTCCTATTATACCCCTTCCACTCTTTTAAAATAATTTTTTTTTTTAAAAAAAACTTTCTTCTGTTCTTGATTGGAAAAACGCTCATCGACATCTCAATGGCTACCCCTACCCTCTTCACCCCCATATTAATGGTTATATTTACTCTGTTTCATATTTACTCTGTTTCACCCCTACCCTCACAACAAAACTATAAATCAGGGACTTTTGCCCCATTTTTTTGGTTTTTTTTTTCTTTTCTTGAATCTTGTAAAAATGGGGAAATTCAAAAGAGGAAAATTAAAAGGGTGATGATAAGTGTCTTACCCAAGACACTCCTTAAATGTCTTCTCCCTTATAAAATCAATACTTATTATCGTTTTTGACCCCAATTTTTTTGACAGATACTATTAATTATCAATTATAAGAAGCTTGGAATGTGTTGGCTACGCCAACAATTAAAATTGACACCCTAACGAATGAACCCCATCCGTTGGGTATATTTTAGACGTTTTTTTGTAAATTTTTAAAAATATAGATAAAAGTGTGATTTTATACAATTTATATATATTATTATAGTTATAGAAGTCAATCATGTAACTTTTTTCTAATTTAATTCACAAATATATAGATTTTCTATAATGACAAAATACGTGTCTTGCACAAGACTTTTATCATTTCCCAAATTAAAAAGTGGGTGACTAATTTGTGCTGCGAATTTGAATTGGATTCTGGGGGGGGGGGGATTCGATTTCGTAAGTCGTAATAGTCTGAATTGCTAGATACCGAGGAAAAGGAGAGCCAAGATCTGCAGACGACGGGATGCGGCGAAGGTCGGTGTCGATGGAGCTTCAGAAGTTGAAGGAGGACTCCACGGGCGAATAAGGAGACTGAATTCCAGTGCCATGGAGAGTAAAGCCGAGAGAATGAGATGTCGAGATCGGGTGCAGTGGGGTGCAGCGAAGGTCGGTGGAGATGGAGCGCCAAGATCTGCAGACGGCGCTGATGGTGATGTGGTCGAAGATGGAGGTGAGTTTTGTGATGATGAGTGGCAAGATGTCGGGGCCGATGTTGAACCAAGCTGACATAGTTGAAATGAGAGAGGAAAATAGAGCGACATTGTTCAGTTTGACATGGTAGTAGAGAGAGAAAAGAGAGATAAAGAGTAAAAAAAAAACCCGGCTATTTTTGGATGTTAATTGAAAGTGTGGGGTTAAATTGGTAATTCAGCCTAGTATAAAATATGTCTGACACTCTAAATCAGTTAAACGTGGGGAGTAAGAAGGGAGACAATGAATTGTAATAAAGGGAAAATCTGACTTTAATTCAAAGGCTGATATTCATTCTAAATTAATCAATGGTGTACAATTGTCAACTACTATAGTTGAAAACTTTTTCACTTATGGTAGAATTTTCAATTTTTTAAATATAAATATGGATACTGCAGATAAACTTAACCAGGGAAGTAGTTAACGATCAAATTTACGATGAATAAATGCGTACCGTAGGAAATTAGGAATAGTAATAACTGCAACCTCATTTAGGCACGAAAAATAAAATAAAATAAAATAAAAACAACCAAGCCAGTTTTCGTGTTTCCTTCCTTGGTGCCGTGCAAGCAAAAATCCGCAAAATTTTCAGATTCACATTTTCACATTTTCCTCACTCTCTCCTTCTCTCTCTTTCAATCTTATCCTCCTCGATCCAACAATGGCGGATCTTCCCTTTCTCGATTTCCCAGAAGATCATGACGATGGCGTCGAAGAAGCTGAAGAAGAACACTTCACCGTCACCCTTGATTCCCACCCTAACTGGTCTCAAATCCCCGACTTCAGGTCGCCGCCACCCAGCCGCCGCCACTCCGCCACCCCCTACGACGGCGTCGTGTTCTCCGGCGATGAATCCGGTGGAATATCAGGATCCGATCATGTCGAGCGGAAGAACCAGGTAACCTTCGTTATGGATTTGTTTCATCAACGGGTGGAGCAGTCTGATTCCATGGGGGCGGAGGAATTTGGGTTAGGGTTTGTAAACGGGTCGAGTTTGGAGGTGATTGAGGAAGATGGTTGTGAAATGGGTGGGAATGGGTCGATTGAGGAATTGGGGTTAGGGTTAGGGTTAGGGTTCGGAGATGGGATTCGATTTGATGGGGATAGTGATGAAGATGAGGATGAAGATGATGATTGTGATTGTTATTGTGATTGTGATTCTGGGGAGGAATTTGTCGTTGCGCATGAAGATCATGGCGATCGAAGTAGTCTGGTGCGAATGGGGGGTATTAGGGTAGTCGAAATCGATTCGGGTTCAGATTCGGATTCGGATCTGGAAGTGGGAAATCGATTCGGGTTGTTAGGAATTAATTTGCACTCTGAGGATGAAGATTATGCAGCTGAGAATCTGAATGATGATGATATCGACATCCCCCTTTGTTGGGACTCATTCCAATTGGAAGATCACAGTGAATTGGACAACAACAACAACAATGATTTCGAGTGGGAGGAGGTGGATGATCACGATGGCGATCGGGAGAACAGAGAAATCCTCAGCTTCGTAGCCGAGCCTGACCCGGATGAGGAGGAAGGATCCATTTCCATCCTACCCATTTCGGGCTTCGATGAAGAAGAAGATCAAGTGATTGCCCGAAGAGGGCTAGAATGGGAGATGCTAATGAGTGTCGAAAGGAACCTAGAATTGGATGCCGACCCGGGTCCCTATTTCAGTGACCATGATGACAACAGTTACACCACCGAGTACGAGCTCATGTTCGGCCCGTTGGCTGACGGAGAGAACCCGCTTTTGGCCCGCCCGCCTGCCTCGAAATCCGTCGTCTCGAGCCTCCCCTCGGTGGTGATCACGCGGGAGGATGTGGTCAACGACAAGGCTCTCTGTGCGGTGTGCAAGGATAAGATGGAGGTCGACGAGGTTGCCAAGAAGTTGCCGTGCTGTCATTGGTACCACGGGGAGTGTATTCTCCCGTGGCTGGGGATCAGGAACACGTGTCCGGTGTGTCGGTATGAACTGCCCACGGATGACCCGGATTATGAGCACAGAAGGGCCCGCAGAGCGGCTCGGATCCTGTGATGTGAAAGGTTAGAAGAAGCAGGTTGAAAAATTTTCAATGTGTAGGTTTGAGGTTTGTGCAATGTAGTTGTAGAATGAACTGTGTTTTGGTAATGGTGAATTGGGAATCTGAACTAAGGAGGAATTGTATATGATGTGTTGATATAACTTGACAGGGATTTGGTCACTTTGTTGGACATTCTGATGTTTATGGCTGTCTGAACTTGTAGTTGTACATAAACCTGTTTGTCTCAAGTCTGAGATCTCCTTCATTCATTCACGAATGTATTCATTCTTTATGAGCTTTCATTTTGAGGCCTTGTGCTTTGGTTGAGTTATTTTCAGATTTGGATGGATAAGTTAGGATAAGTTGAGATAGGTTGTGATGTTTTTTGGGGGAATTGTGTAAATTTGGATAAGCTAGGATATGTTTGGATAGGTTAGTTCAGCCTAACCAAAGAACATGGCCTGAGTTTGAGTTTAGCCTGTTTTTGGTAGAAGAAAGTGATTAAAGCCTTTCAAGAAACTATTTTTTCATGGAATAGTAGGCGGTAGATGGTTTCTATATTGAAAGTAGATTACGAAATTTAGGGGTAACACTTAGGCGAGGTTTCAGAGTATTGGTTTAGGTTTTATCTCACCTGGGTAAGATTTCGGAGTATTGATTTTAGTTTCAGTTAGAATTTCTTTTCTTTTTCTTTAGACGGACTGTGGTGATACGAGGTCTGATTATGTAGTTTGGTGTGTGGGTAATCTTGTTCTGGGTTATGCTGTTTGCCCTTACGAAGGGCATTGTTTCTTTTACTCGTGTAGGGTAAAGCTTCATGAAATGAAGCATGATTTCATACTCTGTAACCATTTTAAAACCCAAACCGAAAATGTTGCAATGAATTGACCTAATATCATCGAGGTATTGCCCGAACAGCAGACATGAAGGCTAAAAATACAGTGCAATTCAGTAGGAAACTACACCACAAAAGAACTGAAAGAGCTTCAAACTCAAAATTTAAGGCTTTAACTCTTCAAAAAAAAGAGGACCCAAAAATGTTGGGACTTTCCTAATATACAGATTCCAACTGCAACAATCAGAACCTTCAATTCACATACTAAAAAATCGTCAACTGTTGCTCTTCTTCTGTGGGGTTATGTTACCATTTTGAACATTCGGACGTGTCTCTGATCTAGATGCTGCTGCTGCTGAATCCTTGTCTCGGTCCACAAAACCCTGTTTAGGGTCTGCAAAGGATAGAGTAGGAGACCACCTGCATACATGAAAGAACCCAAGACACAGCTGAGTTTACCGGCGCCATATTAAGGATACAACATATGGTTAAACACCACAAGTTTCAGCATATCCTTTACCTGCTTGCTTTTATGATTTCATCGTCTATATTGACCGTAAGGTCAAATATTTCACCTACACCCAAGAATGCATTGTTATCAGTAATAGCTACAACACAAGAAGTTTCGAAAAGACTAAGGAAAAGCCTGCTTATGGCGCGCGTTTGGTAGTTTCCTGGGAAAGATTTTCCGAGGAAACCCCCCCCCTCCCCAAGCAACTATCAGTAATATAGAGCGACCTAGAGTGCATTAAAACAATGTGGTCCCCAAACTGTCAATATTTAGAAACATTGATCACCTCCCAACAATCTTTTGGAGTAACATATGCCTGTTGTTTACATTTCCCAAATTTCGGGAACGCTGTACACTACGCGAAGCTAGATTTACATTCTCTGGCAGCAGCAACTCTTAGTTCTTTTATACGGTTGGCTGGCTGCAGTGCCACAACAAACCGCACTTTGCCAAAACCCACCACAATCAATTTTTTCACATTTACCAATACAATTTACATTTATAAAAAACAAAATCTACCACAACTTACCAATAACCCACCACAATTCCACCACACCCATCACAATTCCACCACACCGCACCGCGCCATACCGCAGCCGGCCATATAAAAGAACAGGGCATATACAGAGCTTGGGGAGATCCAGATATAGGCAAATACTGTCAGCAAAGGGAACCAAGAAGGAAAATTTACCTCCGTAGATGTCCTTGTTGGAGAAGTATTTCGCCCTCAAACGACAAGCATAATCAGCTTCATATTTCTGGTACTTCGAAATCTCCTCTGAAGTGAAGTAACTGCAAGTTTTAACAGAGGAGATTCCAGTCAAGCAAGCAAGATCCACGTTCAAATAAAACAGAACTTCAAACCCACGAGTACACCGGAAAAGCACATAATTTACAGGATGTCCTCCTTCTATGATTCTGACTATGATCTTTGAAGGTTGAATTTTCATGGATACATGCCTCAAGCTTAAGAAACAAGAATACTCTTTCACAATCTAATTGTATTTGTATCTGTTATAATGTTTCCAGATGTAGGACTTCAACTGACCCCTTTGATACTGTAAAAAATAACCTTTGTGTAGTTATATACACAGATTACAGTATTCGATTGCAAACACCATTTCTAACTACGAGTGCGTTCGGTTGGTTAAAAACCTCGGGGAAATGGTCAATTTTCCGGTGTTGACTAATTTTCCTCATATTTGGGCGTAGGTGACCTTGGAAAAAATTTTACGGGGGCCACCAACTCCTACATTTTCCTACGGAAAACTTCTCTTTTAGGGAGGGTTAAGGCAAATTTTTCCTGGGGAATAGGAAACTTCTCATGGAATGGAAAATTTTCCCTGAGTTCTTACCAAACGCTGCCTAAAAAACACAATGCAGCATGTAAAGTATGAATGAATTCAAACCCAAATGGAATTTCTAGGTTGTGCCCAATATATGAAACTTTTCTCATAAAATTGGCAGCAGATTCAACCCTCTCACCAATTGATCTAAACCTCAAAAACAATCTCAACAATCTAAATAATTCTTCAAACACCCATATTCAAAACTCAAAAAGGGTTTGATTCCCACACACAAAAATCGCATAAAAACAAACAAGAAAATCGAAAGAGAGAAAAGTACTGGAATCCGTCATGAATCGGAGGCTTGTCGTCCATCTGAGGCCGAGCAGAAGCACCAGTATCCATGGCGGTATCCTCCACTTCTTCTTCTTTCGCTCCTGAGGGTTTGGGAACCCCTTCTTTCTGCGAAATTAGAAACCCTAATTATTCGAAATCAAATGAACAATTCGAAGAAATAGAGAGGGAGAGAGAGAGATACCAGAGGAGAGAGAGGAGGTGGAGGAGGATTTGTGGAAGAGCCTTGGGAGTGGGAAGGAGAGTGAGAAGGGTTTTGAATTTGAATGGGGTTAGGGTTAGGGTTAGGGCTTGTGATGGGATTGTTGTCAGTATGAGTAGCATCAGTCGCCATTGATTAGCTATAGACAAGCTTTTTTTCTGGGTAAGTGCACTGTACAGTTTTGGGGAATGACACAATTTGTTTGGACAAGAGACTGACTGTGAGAGTGTGTGTGTGTTTCAGAGAAGAGGCACAGATTTTCAAGGACCCCATATTCTCTCTCAATGTAAGGTTGAGTAGCATTTGTCAAGTAAGATGTTGGCCATTTATATTGAATGTTTATAGTTCACCGTTTGAATTGATTGTTTTTTATAATCAAAGAAATTTTGTATATTTTGTATTGACTGTTTATAATTGATGGTTTAAATTGACTATTTAGATTGTTGTTTAAATTAATTGTTTGAAAAAATATGATATAATATAGTTAACGGTTTCTGAAAAGATGTAGTTGGTAAGATTCTATTTATGTGCTTTATCGATAATTCAACATAATTTGTATCAATTATTTACTGGTATTTCTCGTAAATTCCACAATAGCCTTTAATAAAACAATCATTTCTCTCCTATCAAAAAAAAAAAACAATCATTTCTCGAATAGGAAAATTGGTTGTTTGAACTTAACAATCATTCGAATAGGTTGTTTACCAAACACGACTTTAACAAAAATACTCCCAATAGTTAGGGATGTTCAAAGAAACCCGCCACAAAGTACCGATCCGAAAACCCGTTATCCGAGCAAAATTTTTGTTGTACCCAAACTGAAAGTTGAGTTTAATTTGGTCGGGTACCCAAATTACCCAAAATTAATACTCAATTTGGAGGTGTTCGAATAGGCTATTCAAATTGACTTATGTAACTATAATACCACATATCATCACCCAAAATTAATACTTAATTTGATTAGGGTGCCATTACGCATCTCAAGCTTCTTATAACTGATAATTGATACTAACCATTGAAAATTTTCGTATAAAAAAATCATAATAAACATTAATTATAGTAGAACACTTAAACGTCTTGGGTAAGACACATATCATCACCCTTTCATAAATATAAACATGCAACTATATGTAATGCGAGGCACTAGTGCATGCACCACATGCCAATAGATACTCATCCACAGGAAAAAAAATTCATTCAGAGGCAATGTTTTCCATGTACTCGGCCCCAATGGGAGCAAGCTTCACTGCTCAATACATTTGAACAAGACTTTCCATTTTCCAAACACAAATATACAACCAGTTGCTACAGACACAACCCAAAAACATGTTTTGACAACTTATTTTGGTTACAAACACATTCAATCTCTTCGTGGGCAGGCAGGTGTGAAGATATCTACAGAATAGCTAAACTCGCATTCAAATGGCAGAAAAATTACAATTAGGAACATGAAGAGTTAAGGTTATTTTGGATAAACCGTCTTCAAATAGCACACAGTTCAGGATTCAAATGGCAAGAACAATGAAAAACAAACCATATATAGGAAACAGTCGGGAAATCTGGCATTGTTGTGTACTTACAGTTAGGGTTATTTTGGATAGGCTTGTAGAAACACTTCCGTTTCCAAGGGGCTTGACAAACGAATTTTACAACATTAGAAAAAAGGATAAAACAGTATAGGAATTGGGAAGCAAGAGATGTACAACAAGATGGTAGAATCACAAAGAGAACCACCAAGAAAACCACGAGAGAGCAAAAGTTTTTTGTGTGTGTGTGTGTGTGCCCCCTTTGGTTAGAATAGAGCAAAAGAATACGAATATGATGTGAAATCAGACATGGATACTCCCTAGAGAAGGTCGAGCACAAGAACCCTAGACCTGCGCCCGGGAAGTGAATGAGGCAATAGAAGAATTTGAGATCAAGGAAAACCAAGATAGTCCTTGAGTATAGAAAAGATAGGATCATTGTAAGAACAATCGTCCAATTTCTCAAAGATGATACCGTCCATTCTTGCCTGGATCTCCTCTGAAGAGGTAAATTCCTCGAGTAGAGTTCTCACAGTTCTGTCCACCCCGACTAGAGAGCTTCCTATGCCAGTGAGAATCTCTGGCAATGAAGGGGTGGGTCTTGATAACTCAACAAGCATCACCTGCATTTTTTTTTCAGGCAAAACTGTACGATAAATAATAGCTGAGCAGTAATTTCACTAGCCTTACTCAAATGCTAGCGAGACTATAATGGGGTTTGCTGTTGTTGTTTAGGGTTTAGGGTTTTGAAATTTCGATGCATATGAGGAATCTTGATCCCCTTGGATCTCGCGTTAGCGAGACTATAATGGGGTTTGTTGTTGTTGTATGAGGAGTCTTAATCTTAGCAGATTATGAAGACTAATGGCCCATATGATTGAACTTTTCAAATGACTGCAATGTTTTTGATGAAGAAAATAAACATGACTTTAGCTTATCAAGCCTTATGGTTGAACTTTCCTAGCCCATCATTATTTAAGTGCACAATATGCATATCTATGTTACTGCCTCTCTCACTACAAAAACTTAGAGAGGGGTGAAGAGTTATGATGACATGAAGACTAATGGGTTATTAGTTTAAGAAAGTACCTTATTCTCTTGGGGTATATTAGCCTTTTGTTTTGCTATAGCAACAGCACGGTTCATTCCACCAATAGCATCAACAAGCCCACGGGAAACTGCCTCACTACCAGTCCACACCCTCCCTTGTGCATTCTCCTCCATCTTCTCTACCTATACATTGATAAGAATGTAGATTTATTAGAGAAAAACCCTAAATTGTTGGCTAAAAGCACAACAAAAGAAAAAATGCAAAAGAAACTTTTTCAGAGAAATACAGGCATTGATCTTGAATGGGCTGCTTTATCTCGAAATTGTGTATATGCATATTGTGCTGACTTGGCGAAAAGTTCTGCTTCTTCAGGCCTATAAGAGAAGTTGTTTTTAGGACTGAGCGAAAGAGAGATTAGAGAAACAAACAATAAACAGAAGAACAATTTGGTAGGCCTTTTCTGTCAATTCAAAAACAACACGTTTAAGATGTTCACTTATAGGCAAATAGTGTCCAATTGCTACTAGACAATTGAGGACTGCAATTTTCTCACAAGATGTATGCACCCGAAACCATTCAACATGAGAAAATGCAAAATAACAAGAACCCCCCCCCCCCCCGGTGCAGCTATGTTAATTCCTCTTGATCAATTGTAATGTCCACTTTCAAAAACCCAATCACGACAAGAGGAAAAGAACATTGACCTGAAAGAACGCTGTTCAGCTGCAGTGAGCTCTGCATACTTTCCCCTCGAAATAATCTCCTTATTGAAACCAATCTTTTCATACAGCTTTCCCAAACTAAACTTCCCTGTGGCCCATTATGACTAAATCAGAGGTGGTACACAGAAAGAGTATTCAGCAATTTCAAGAATGAGACAAAGTCTAAAACGTCTCACCTTTGACAACTCCAATTGAACCTGTTAATGTAAGATTTTCAGCAACAATAGTGTCTGCTGCCATTGCAATGTAATATCCTCCGCTAGCAGCAACATCTGACAGAGATGCAATCACAGGCTTCTTGGCTGCCAGAAGTCTGATCTCCCTCCATAACCTAAATTGTGATAAACAAGTGAAAACATATTGGGGTTATGAACTATATAATCACCATCATACATAGCCATATTTTTTCTTTCCGCATGTATTTGTCTTATATTTTCGATTGTTTTTGGTCATGCTTATTGTCAGTCATATAAAATGATAGACTCCACTATAAGTCAGCAGCCAAACTATTTCCTCCGTGAAGACCGTGAATATACTAACATCAAACATATATGAGTTTTCTGGAACCCAAAAGAGAAAGCACATCAAAACCTCAGAAGAACCAGAAAAAAGGGACAAATTTATAACACTACAGCACCTAGGATGACTGCTCCTGAGAATAATACAGAGCACACACACAAATGAACGAAGATATCTAAAATAAAATTCTAGTACCTGCACTTTAAGTGACACATGAAAACCAAAACTCTCAAATCCTCCATCACACAGTTTCTCAGCTTATAAGACAAAGAGAAATATTAGGGGAGAGCCAACAGTCATATAAAATGATAGACTTCACTACTAGTCACCAGCCAAACTATTTCCTCCAAGAAGACCATGAACATACTAACATCAAACATATATAATTTTTCTGGAACCCAAAAGAGAAAGCACGAAAAAACCTCTGAAGAACCACGGAAGAAGGACAATGTTATAAAACTACAACCCCTAGGATGACTGCTCCTGAGAATAATACAGAGCACACACACAAATGAACGAAGATATCTAAAATAAAATTCTAGTACCTGCACTTTAAGTGACACATGAAAACCAAAACTCTCAAATCCTCTGTCGCACAGTTTCTTGGCTTATAAGACAAAGAGAAATATTAGGGGAGAGCTAAGAAACAGTTAGGCACATGTATTACTCAAACATCCCACATCACCTCAAGTACCCATCTCTAGGATTCAAGAGCCCAACATGGTATGAACTTCGAGCTCTTGATTTTTTACTAAAACCACTAACAAAAGCCCCAAGAAAATGGTTCAATATGACAACTAGACCGACAGGTATTCTAACACTCCACACCACAATATGATCCGAACCTCAGAATACTGGACAGGACAACAGTATACATCAAGGACGATTTGATTTCAAGCTTTCAGCATTAGCACGTTCTTGACTACATGTATTCTACATAGTTATCAATCATAGAAAAACTTACAAATCAGAAGCAAGAGCATCACCTCCAGGGCTGTCAATTCGAATAATCACAGCTTTAAATATTTGGGATTCTGGAAAGATTAAAAATGTTAAAACCAATAAAAAAGAGTGGTTATGCCACTTGTAAAATGTAAGCACACACAGGTAAGAAGCTACAGTACTCCATCATGACAAGAATAAATTATAGTAGTATTAATAAATAACAATTACTGAAGATCAACTGAGGCCTAATCACTTTGCAGTTGCCTCTTAAGAATATTTGTCCGCCATCATAAGAAGAAAGCAGATATATTGTTTTGAATATAGAATAACAATGGCTAATTACCTTTACAAAAAGAAATTTATGTGCAGCTAATAAATATTAGAAAATGGTAACCAAAAAAAAGGCACACCTCTTACAATGCGTATCTTTTCAATTAACTGCTCAGCAATTATGCCTGCTGTGGGTGCACTTAATGGACCGCAAAACCGTCTAATGCTTCCAGAGGCTCTAATAACAGCTATTTTGTCTTTGCCACCAGATAACCCAAGAGTCCAGTTTCGAACCCCAGAGTATAGCCTGCTCAAGGAAAAATGGTCATTAGTTACAGGGTTGATGTTCACCGAGATTTATGAAATGACTCCCAAATCCCAAGTAACAATGAAATGGATGGTTCAAAACGCAGTTTACTTCACATACTGCCGAGATATTCTAAGTCAGCTACCTGTAATCAACCATTGGAAGCTTTCTTTCCTTGGGCACACCCAATCTTTCTTTTAGCATTGAAATCACCTGCAACAACATCACCAGGCCAAATGTCACTAACAATGAAAGTGAATTATGGACATACCACACAAACAACTATAAACAGAAAACTATCAGAGTATAGCTAGGTAGAATTCATTTCTTTGACCAACTTTGCCAAGAAAAACTAGATCGAAAAAGCAGCTCTATCAAAGAACATAACAACAACAACAACAACAATAATAATCATGGAAATACTTTCCAATACCTCATCTTCATAACTGATATTGGTTATCCACCCCTCATCTTTGAGCCTTTCAATTTGGTGGACTCCTTCATTGATGAAGTTTACTATGTCTTCTCTCTTTTTTCCTGTATTTGAAGTTCCAGAAGGAAAACTATAATGTATTTTTCTACTGTGAAAACCTTAATGTAGATGCCTTGTAATCAACTGCAAGCAAACAACAAGGCACCTCGAGCAGCAGAAATTTTATCAAGCCAATTCCCATAGATATTGTCAAGCAACGTGGTTAACATCTCTCTATTTTCTTGAGAAAGAGATTTGCGCGTAAGCTGGTCTCCTGCTGTTTTATATTTGCCAATCCTTTCAACTTGTGGTTCGATCCCTACCTTCTCAAAAGTTCCTGAATCCAAATGCAAGTAATCAATTAATATCTGAAGCTAATCTTTTCTTCTTCTGTGGGCAGGATACAGAATTGCAATAGAAAAGCCACCATAATGTTAGTATCCCACATCTGGTAGAACAAAAACATGGTAGTAGGATCCCTGTTATCAAAATGTCAAGCAGAAAGAAACTCTGAGAATTAGACATACCACCCAGAAACAATGCTTGAACCGTCAAACCATATAGTCGAAAATAAGCACTTGGAGGCACATATAGCTCTTCACAAGTACAAGCTAGATAATATTCTTTTTCTCCAAAAGTTGGCAAATATGCTACCACAAATTTCCCTGCAAACACCCACCATAATGTTAGACTGAAGAAGATTTGCAGATCGTAGAACTTAGATAAGGAAACAATTTGTAAACATTACTCCCTCCGTTCCATATTAATTGTCGTCATTGGAAATCGTATAGTCAAATTTTAAAAATTTTGACCATAAATTTTTTAATATATACATTGAGTTGCTATATAAAATTAGTCATTAGATTCGTTACGGTATAATAAAAGTATAATATTGCAATTGTTAATAATATATTATGTAAAAAATTATCAATCAAAGAGTAACATTAAAGATGGTAGAAGTCAAAATTAAGACAATCAATATGGAATGGAGGGAGTAACAATTAGTAAATGGGCCATTCAGACTATGTGCTCCACATACAGCAAATTGGTCAAAATATTGGAACATCAGTAAAGTCCAAAAGATTAAATGTGCTCCACGATATTTGCAGTGATAACAAGAGTGAACAATCATCATAATAATGAGAGTGGACAATCGTAGTATTTGGCTCACATGCTCCGGATGCACATAATAAATTACAGTTTCTGCTTAGTAGCTCTGCATTGGTGATGGAAATATGTAGTTACCCAGTTCAAGCAAGTTAAACAAACAAAAATTCAGAAAAGTAACATCTCTTCAAGCCATACAGACTACAGTTGACTCAATAAACTACTCCCTCAATCCCAAATTAATTGACACTTTAACTAAATTTAAACATTAATTATTCATAAATTACAATGAGTTACAATATGAAATTACCATCCTTATAAAGATATTTTACTAAAAGTTACAATATCGGAAATTTCATATTATAACTCAATGTAATTTATAAATAATTAACAGTCAAAATTTAATAACAATGTCAATTAATTTGGGATGGAGGGAGTAATTACTTTCACACAAGTAAACAAGCACAAAAACAAAACACACCAGATTTCCTAAAGTTGAATATATGCCTCCGAATTTCCTCAAGCTTCCCCCATCCACATTTCAAAGCTTCAATTTGAAGATAAACTCCAGAAATGCGAGGATCATGCGCAGCCTTCACCAAATTCTCACAAATTTGCGGGAGCGACAACGCTGGCGCGAACGGCGACTTCAACTGATCAATCACCTGAATTTCAAAATTAAACACCAAAACAAAAACTCAAAAATTCTGCAGAAATCATGAAATCACAAACAACAATGATCACAAACACAAAACCTGGCCACGCAATTTCATCGTCAACACACTACCCTTAGGAATACGCTCCCAAGGCAACGCGATCATCGATCGACACTTAACGAGAAACTTCTCCCACGCGCTGAACTCTCTGAGCTCGAACTCACCGCTAGGGTACTCCTGAGCTTCCTTCTTTCCGGCATTGCTGAGTTCGCCGGAATCGGAAGGTCCGGTAGAGAAATTCCGGCGAGTGATCGGCGAGACGGCGGAGAACGGGAGAGGACGAGAGGTAGCTGGGGAGTAAAGTGGCGGAGCGCGGCGGTGGAGGGAGTGGAGACGGCGAGTGTAGTGAAGAAGCTTCGACATAGTGTTAATGGCGGATGATGAGTGGGGAATCTTCCGGCCGAGTGAGAAGTATTTAGCAAACAAGGGATTTGGAGAGTGATGGAGAAGTTTAGAAGAGTAGATTGCAGAAGTTTCGAATGGTTTCTCAAGTGTAATTGGAGGGTGATGTCAATGTGTTCTATTTACAATCACAAATCATACACAAAATTATATACATTTGATTTGACGGCAGATACCCTGTTATTCCCTCCATTCCTGATTACCCATTGGCATGGAGGAGTCATTTAATATTATTTACTCCCTCCGTCTCATTTAATATTATTTGCTCTCTCTGTCCTATATTAAATTATTAATTGTCGTTTTTAAAAATTATATAATCAAATGTTAAAAATTTGGACCATAAATTTCTTAATATATAGAATAAATTATTATATAAAGTTATCACCATTAGGGCGCTGTTTTTTGGATGGATTATTTTCAGGTTTTGATGGATAGGTTGAGATAAGTTATGATAAGTTGGGATAAATTACGATGCTTTTTATGAAATTGTGTTTTTAGAGTTGATGCTTTTTTTGGGGAAATTGTGTTATGTTTGGATAGATTTGGATATTTTTGATAAATTTGGATAAGTTATGATGAGTTGGGATAATTGTATCCAACCTAATCAAAGAATATGGTCTATATACGAAAATATCAATCAAAGAGTGACATTAGATACCGTGAAAATCAAAATTATAGCAAATTAGCATTAATATGAAACGGAGGGAGTATCCATTAGAAGGAGAAGTCATTTAACGTGATTTAAAACGTAAAATTAATAACATCATAGTAATTATTATGAAAAATACTTCGGGAAGTTGATATTAACTAATCTTAACTTTGATCTGTGATATATTTAATAATCTTAATTTTAAAATTATTATTGAGTAATCTGAACTTTGACCATATTGGATTACAGTATCTGAAACATCATAGACACCATATTCGACAACTAGCAGGCACCAGACCATAGCCATTCATCAAATCTCAATTGGATTAGAATCAGAACCCGCCCATATAAGTACCCATCTCTCTCTTCATTCCAACTTCAACCAATATCCACCCAAAATCAAACCGAGAGATCACTCATACGCAAACATCTAACCCACCGTAATTTACCAATTTGAGTTAAACTTACTAGATTCTTGCCGAACTCATTGGAAAACATCCAAACAACCGCCAAGAACGACCCGAATAACCCATCTTCTCTACCCTCGGCAACCGGAATAATCACCACAAAATCCATCTGCCTTTGCACCATGACCGTGTCCCCAACCTGAAACCACTGTTGGGAGCTTCGTCGTGCCCTCTGTCTTGTTGTATGTGTCTGTATCTCTCTCTTTTTTATTCTGAAACAGTTAAAGGAGAAAAAAGAGAGCATTTACATTCAATTGTCCTGTTATTTCAGAATATATTAGACAAATCACATATTTCTCCAAAACTGCTACATTGTTCATAGTTCCAATTTATATTAAGGTGATTATTTAGCTGCACATACTGAATTTAATTTTTCACCTTCTATAATATAAATGTCCACTTACAAAATTGGTCAAGCATAAACTCATAATGAAACAACGAAACAACGTCAAACATAAACGCATAATGAAACAACGAAACAACGTCAAGCATAAACTCACAATGAAACAACGAACCATGTGGCTAAAAACTTTAAGTTAGAGTTGGCAAAGCTTTATTTGATCTGAAATATCTAAACTGTCTGATCCGTAAAAAACAGGTATGGATACAGATTTTTCGTCCGAAGTTTGATCTTACCGAATATTTAAACATAAAATTTATCTTTTTCTATTATTCAAACCTGATTTTGACCTGAATTTAGCTTCGTCCCATTGTCAATCCCAAAACTAAACCGGATCCAAATATAAATTTATCGTCCAAATTTTGACAATTTCCGAATTTGTCCCGCCAGAAATTATCGAAGCGAATCTTTGACAGCGCTAAGTTAAAGCCTCCGTCTTCCTCGACGCTTGCTCAGTCAGCCTCCAACGCTAACCCACTCTATTACTAAAACCCTAAACCCTATCTCCACTGCCACCGCCGTCCGCCGCCTTCCGCCACCGCCGCCTCCGCCACCTCCACCGCCGGCCGACCTGATTCTCATCGTACAACCTCCATCTCCGCCCCCACTCTCCCACTTCCCGGTGACTGGTGCGTGTTGCTCCTGATCCTTTCTCTTTCCTGTAATATATTTACTTGTGATTGATTACAGTTGTTTATGTAATAAAATAAATGTTTTCCTGTAAATCCACTCCATGTTAGCTAGAATGTTGTGCAAATTAGTCCATGAGAACTTCAGATGAGATGCCTTTGTTCCCAACAATTTGTGCTGTGCTTTTTCTGCTGATTTTTTGCTTGAATTTCGCTGTTCATTGTTCATGTTAGTTGAGGCTGAGCTTATGTGTTAGCTGATTTTGCAGTGCTAATCTTTGACTATAGAAGTACAGAACTGATATTTTGCTGTTTGTTTTCGTTACTGGGTTGTTCGAACTTGTGCATATGTAAAGAAGGTTTTGCAGTGCTAATCTTTGATTATAGAAGTGGGGAACTGATATTTTGATGTTTATTTTCATTGCTGGGTAGTTCGAACTTGTGCATATGTAAAGAAACTGCAATATCTGTGCAGAACAAATGGGTGCAAAGCTTAGTGGTGTCTTTCTTTCTTTCTTTCTTTCTTTCTTTCTTTCTTTCTTTCTTTCTTTCTTTCTTTCTTTCTTTCTTTCCTGTTTGCTTTTATTTTTTGAAGTTAGTTTAATCGATTACTTATTTTGCTATACCCACCAGGGTTGGTATGCAAGTCTGAAGCCAATGAGGTGGATTTCGGAAGGGATTCTGTGTAGATTGCATTGCATGTGAACGCTTCTTCATCCAACGTTTGGGGCAGACATCAGTCTCTTTTTTGTTTTACTTCTCTACTTTTTAAAAGAGGCATGGTGGGTCAAAGCTTGCATCTGAGGCTTTCCCCTAATGTGTCTGTGCCACTAGCCAAAGATTTCAAAGGCTCGTCATTTGGCTCATTGACTCCTTTTTTTAAACCCATCAAATGGGGTCCTATCTCTGCTAGCCCTACACATTGTGCTGGTGAACTTAGGTATAGTAGAAGGCATATTTTATGTGCGATGACCCCCCGAAAGGGTGAAGATTTCAATGTCGATTCCGGAGATTCAAAATCTAAGCCTAGGCGAAAGAACTTGGCTGTCTTTGTGTCTGGCGGTGGGTCCAATTTCAAGGCGATTCATCAAGCAACTTTGAACGGAGCAGTGCTTGGAGACATAGTTGCTTTGGTTACTAATAAACGAGGTATATTTTTTGCTTGACACGGACATTACATTTGACCCTACACCTGAACCTGTCAAGAGTGGCAAAAGATCACATATTTTCTTCGGTTCTCCTAGCTTTATTGTGCAAACATTGTGCTCATTTAGCATACTCTATGGATTATAGGTTCATGGTGTGCACTACATGTTACAGAATTACACGAATACTCTTTTTGAATGGCAGATTGTGGGGGTGCAGCCTATGCAAGAGAACATGGCATTCCCGTTGTTCTGTTTCCAAAAACAAAAGGCGAACCAGAAGGGTTGTCTGCAGATGAATTAGTAACTGTTCTGAGGTTTGTTTCTTGATAATGCTTTGATTTTCATATCTGCACTCGAACTTGTTCTATTGATACAGCGACCATATTGACTGTCTTATATGCTTATCTCTGGATAGGAAATTCAATGTAGACTTCACTCTTTTAGCTGGATATTTGAAGCTTATACCAATTGAATTGGTTCGAGAGTATCCTAAAAGGATATTGAATATACATCCTTCTCTGTTGCCGGCTTTTGGGGGCAAAGGTTATTATGGGATGAAAGTGCATAAAGCAGTAATTGCTTCTGGAGCTAGGTAATATGCGGTTGTGGATCTATTTCACTTTTCTTTTCTACTCTTTCTTATCTGCACCCTGAAGATAATAGTGTAGGCCTTGATTCTTTAGTGATATGTTTTCACTGTATAGTTATATTTAACTTAAGATTGTAGTGTACCACCATCTTCTACGATGACGAATAATTTGTTCAAACTTTTAGCATAATCATCCAAAATTTTTCTTTATCTGCACATTATATGCCATGCTTGGTTCTGACAGTCATGTTCTGCGGGAAACCCTTTATTTCCACCATACTCATTTTCTGTTTCCCCCTTTTTTGGCCCTCACGTTTCTCATATCCTTGGCCAGATACTCTGGACCTACCATTCATTATGTAGATGAGGAATATGACACCGGTAAGATCCTAGCTCAGAGGGCTGTACCAGTGCGCGCATTTGACACTCCAGAAGAGCTGGCAGCCAGAGTTTTGCGCGAGGTAATGTTTTACTACACAAACATGACCACCTGTAGTGTTATATATGCCAAAATTGTGAAAACTTTGCAGAGTTTGGTCATAAACGAAGCATCGTGTTTGTATGTCAAAACAATGAGCATCCCACGCCCGTTCTTCGTGCAAAACTTAAACTTCAATTTACACATTCAACGAACTTGCTAACCGACCTATGTTCAGAACTTAAAATAATTGTTTAAAATGATGTGTCATTATTCGCAATCTCATATAAATTTTACTTATTATGACAGGAACACCGCTTGTATGTAGATGTAGTGGCAGCGTTATGTGAAGACAGGGTTACTTGGAGGGACGACGGTGTCCCTCTCATCCAAAGCAAAGAAAACCCTAATGAGTACAACTAACACAGCTTTGCAGCCGAAGTTTTTTGCAGACAAGATCTGATTGATCTCATAGTATCGAAAATCCAATTCATTTTGACCTAGCAAAGCATCGATAATAAGCTACTCTTGGAGTCATTCTGACCTTCATCGACTTCGAGACTACAATGCATTTGCTGTTATGCGTGTGGGTGTTTCGCTGACAGATCAATTGGTCGAGACTACAATCCATTGTTATACATTTGGATTTCCTCTGATTAACATTCGATAGGATTTACACTAGGTGGTGTAGTCCTTAGCTATTCATACAATATTGTCATTCATGTAATTGTGAAACCTTGGAATGCTGGGTTTCTAGTTGTGTAAGTTATCACTCCACATTATCCCAAGTTGTGGCAATCACTGATTATGATAAAGGAAATTTCAGTTCACCTTTGCATTTTCAATGGTAGCATTCAAGTTATTGTTAAAAATTATTATTAATTTCCTTTTTTTTTTTAAGAAAAAAAAGCTGAGAATTGTGGTAGTCTGTCAAGGTGCAATTTTTTTTTAAGAAAAAGGTAAACTATGGTACATCATGAAAACGGAGATCCTTCTATTATGGTAAATTCCCCAGTTGTCCTTACATTAAATAGAAGAGAATTTACAAATGAACTACAATTCTAAATATTTCCATTACTTAAGGAGTGGCTTTGATTGGCCATCCAATCTACGACTATGTTTGTTTCTAGAAGTATTTGGCCTAAGGAAGAATCCTCCAACTTTAAAATAAGATTTTTAATATCTTTTACAATTATGTCAATCTACAAAAGGCGGAGTATGGAAAGTACCCTTACATTTGTTTAGCGATGTTTGATTGCAACTTATATCTTTTGGAATTAGTTGAATTTTAAAAATAATCGAAAAAAAGTACTCTTACATAGGATTATCATATCACCAATCCAGCCATGGAACAATTAGGGCATCATCTTTTATGTAACTAAGATGATTCATATTTAATTGTATCTATTGTATCCATGGATTTAGTTGACACAAAACCTTGGCCAACAAAGCTAAATTTGCACCTAGAATTGCATACACAAGACAAAGAAACCATTGCAATTTATAGCCATTTCAGTCACTGATATTCGAGTCATAGGATAACTGCGAACATCTTCCGGACATTCAATAACATGTCGAGGAAAACATCAAATGCATCTAACAAAGGATTCAACCAAAAACGGCCATCACATTACAACACATCACATTCCATCTCTGTGTTGTGAGCGTGATAACCTCGTTCCACAAACACGTTGCATAAAACCCTAGAGATGCCTAGAAACCGCGCTCCAAGACTGGTAAGAACTCAAAACTAACCTACATAAACGAATAAACGCTTAAAAACGTAGACTGGCTCTCCCCTTTCAGTAGCGACCCACCAAAATGAAATCATCATCGTCGAGGACTTGAACATCTTTGTTCCCAACAAAGTTCTCGCGGCCAATGTCTTTCACCAAATTCACAAACTCGATCCTCTTTTCCATGGGAAGAGGCACATAGGGCAGGCGAAACACGGGCCTCACAACTCCAAGCTGAGCGAGGGCGGTGTTCAACCCAATAGGGTTTGGCTCCTTGAAGAGCCACTCCATTAGAGGTATAAGCTTGGCATTGAGAGAGGGATTACCTTCAAACATGAGCTTTCGCATCAGCCCAGGCACCAAATTGCTAGTAACAGATATAACCCCGGTGGCCCCGTAAGACCACCTAGAGTCATGGCATTGATCGTCGTTCCCGCTCCAAACCACAATGTTGTTGTCTGTGTACTGCTTGACTCGCTCGTTTCCCACGCATTCTTTCACGCCTGCCAGGTTTGCATTTTGCGCGATCGAGTGGATGACATGAGGAGGGATGTCTTGGCCCGTTCTCGACGGCACGTTGTACACGATGGAGGGGCCCATGGGAAGAATGCTCCCGAAATGGGCGATCAGACCCTCCATTGAGGTCTTGCCGTAGTAGGGGTTGATGTGAAGGGCGGCGTGCATTCCAACAGCAAACCCTTGTTCGGTGGCATGAATTGCTTCCCGAGTTGAGTTACTCCCGGTGTTTCCTATCACCTTGATGCTTCCACCAAAGCAGTTTACAGTGTGGCCAATGAGCATGATGTGTTCATCCCAGCTCATCAGTTGGCCTTCGCCCGTGGTGCCTCCAACGATGACACCTTCGGCGCCACCTTCGATTTGTAAATTGACCAGGGCATCATAAGCCTCAAGATCGAATCTTCCGTCAGGGAGATAGGGAGTTTTAATGGCTGTAATCAATCTCAGAGCCTTTATGTCATCTACGTTTGTCCTGTTTCAATCATGGCAAGCAAGGATTGTAAAGGATCTTTGTTGACTTAAACATGATCTCAGATTTAGCATCACATATAATATTGTTCTAATCACAAGCTTGTCATTACTAAGTTTGATAAACTTCCATCATTTCACACATTACACATCAGTATCTATTCTTTAGAAGGGTAATGCCAGGTTTTGTAAAGGTAAGGTTTGGTAAGTTTAGCAAAGTCCAAAATTTCTGTTGAAAATATAGGAACAATGGATAGGGATTAAACAAATTAATGTGTAAAGGATTATGTGAACATGAATCAGATATGAAATTCCATTCCATCATGAAGCCCTTAATAATCTGCATAATTTCTACTTTTGAGGGTTTGAATGAAGCATGCATGCATATATTGCGAGTTTAGTTGATGATAAAATCACATTGACTCTTGTCAATACTCGAGTCTTTTTCATTTCCTTAACCCTTTATCCAGATAGGACAGGCAAACATTGTGCTGTGAAGAGCACAGTGAAAATATGAACTAAGTGATGAATGTGATGGGCATGAGCATGATTAGGATCACATCAGCATACAAAGTTATTAAAAATCTTTGAACTTCAGACCTTGCATTACCGGGCCAATCCTGGGGACTGTTGCTGTTGTTGTTGTAACTTCAGAGAGAAGGAAAAATAAGGTTAAATTGTTCAGGCGATCATTTCATCTGAGAATCAAGCCTAGAAGACTGAGAAAGAACAGCTAAAACAGGGCAAGAGTCAGCAGTATCCATAATGCAAAAACTAGGGTTTCTGGGTGGCAGACAAGTTTGTGAGTTTGATAATAAGAGATTCAAAAGAAAATTGCAGAAGATTTGCTAAGGATGACACTGGACGTATCAAGAAGCAGGACCTAGGCTTGTGATATCTATTTGGTAATAAAATAATCCAATTGAAACCTTCATAGAGCATGCCAAAAAGTACCAACAAAATGCCAGTGCCTTTAACAAATACGTTGAAAAGCTAATTCTCATCGCCAGATTGCATGAATGAATCACACTTACACGGATGTGCACACACAAATAAAATCGTAAAAGCATCTGCACAAATGGATTGAAGAGTACCTATTTTTGACTTCATAACTGCGCATGGGAAGATGGAAACTAGGAATTACAGCTGCTCTTGGAGACCTCCATTTAACATATGTTCTGCCAAAAGAAGCACCACAAGAGTTAATTGAATGAAGTGATACTGATCCCTATATAAGTTCCAAAATACCCACCAGCAGAATCAATGAGCCTACACAAAAATATGCCATCACACAAATCATATAAAAAGGCATTCACATACTCCACTAACCAAGCACATCTGAGTTTTAAGAACTTTTCAACTTTTCAGGACACAACCAGGACCTTATTAATGAACAACAATACAGGAGGTTGTTTCAAGAAATGAATCACCTACAAGCCACCAAATGAAGTAGCTTCATGGGAAAACATTTCCTCGGGGTAACTTTCTCGGGAAAGACTTTTCCTAGCCCCCCGGAAAATTTTTACTGAGCTTGAGAGTGAAATAATGGGTCCCACATCAAAAACTTTCCCGTCTATAGAGGCAACCAAACACGGGAAAGTTTTCCAACCAAACACATCAACGCCTTAAACACAAGACAACATTTGTATCACAAAAGTTTGCAAGACGCTGAACAATCAAGACAAACAGCATATCGCAAAGCCACCACATACATGCGTATTCGAAATAGCACTTGTAGCAACCACACATATAGTCCTATTTCCTATTCATCTTATTCACATGTAAAAGTGTTTATATTTTCAATCACCATTACACTCTACCAACAAATCACTTTCAACTTCATCATCTAGACTTTCAAAACAAAAAACCCTCAAATCATTCAATCCAACCCATGGTCCTAATCATCTTATTCATACCTAACATTTTCAATAAAAACAGCCGCATTTCACTCATAACAAATTGTCCTTCACACAAACACACATTATCTTATCCCATCCACAATTTGCAAAACATACAAACGACATTAATGAATATAACAAAATCAAGGTCAGATTGAACCCCACAAAAGAAAAAATGCCAAAATTTCAAAGCAAAAAAAACAAAAAAAGAATCACCTGTTGCAGTTAGAAGGAGGAGAAGGGCGCGAAATAGTGAGACCAGCTGAGTCTTTCAGGCAGAGATTGTGACTCGTTAAAGTCGTCATCAGTTTTGAAACTCGAAACCCTAATTAAAACCCTAAGAAAGAAATCATCAGTTTGAAACTGAGAAATCAAATTCAGCCCTGAAAAACTGGCAAATTAGATGCGGAAATTAAACAACCAAGGGAAATTAGATTACAGTATTACAGATTAAAGCAGAAAAAACGCACTGAGTAAAGGAGAAGATCGGGACGGCGGTGCTCACGGCGGCGATGGGTGGCGGCGGCGGTGGAGAGAGAGTGAGAGGAGAGAGAGGGTGTTGTTCCAGGACGAATGTGGGAGAAGTAGCATACAAACTACGCTCAAAATAAAAATTTAAAAAAAAAAGAAAAAGAAAAAGAGAAAAGGCAGTTGAAAATTAAATTGAATAACAAACCCTAAAAGTGCGAAAGCCCAAGGTACTTGAACGCACGACCTGTAAGTCTGTATTCATTTTTTGCCATTCTTTTATCTTATAAATAAAAAGAACTATTATTCCATTTATGTTTATTTATTTCTTCATGTAGTGGATTTTTTTGTCTCTAATTGTTGGTTTTTTTGTACCTCCATCTCTAAATTATTTGTCACCAAACTTCCTTTTACAAAACTAATGAAGCACTTTTTTGCTGGGCTTGTCTACACTGCACTTTTACGGTGAAAGTATTCTCTTTTAATCTCACAATCACACGGCAACTCAACCGTTGTGTCAGAACTTCCCTTCAATAATTTCTCACATAATATATTATTATCAAAATATCAAAAATATCCTTTATTTTGAGAGTTCAACATGGTAATTTTAATTTCTGTAATAAGTAACCCTAGCAAAAGTTGATCTGACCCAAAACTATTTACCCGCCCAATTTGACAAGACTAATAAGCATGGTCTAATATGGGGTATAAGACTATAAGAGTGGAAAGCTCTCTCAGCCTCAAAATAGTATTTTACTTCTACTTTTCAAAAATGGACACCATTTTCAGTTCAGTCAAGGTCAGGTTGAATTGAATGTTCTGTGGTCTGCTTCAGCTTTATTGTTTAGTTTAACAATCTTTCATGTAAACAGTAAAAATTATGTGGACATTGTATTAATAGCTGGCTTTAAAAGACTTAGGGAGAGTATGGTAGGAAACCTTGGAAGGGAAAAATTTTTCATGAAAAGTTTTCCGGAAAGATTTTTCCAGAAAAAATTTCCCTTAGAACCCTTAAGGGAAACTTTCACTAAGAAAATGTAGGAAATGATGGGTCTACCATAAAATTTTTCCCAAGGTCAACCTACATCCAAACATGAGGAAAATAAGTCAACCCGGAAAAATTGACCATTTACCCAGGATTTTTGATCAACCAGACGTACCCTTAGCTGATTATATGCACTGTTATCCTGTATTTGCCCTTCAGCTTTTGAGTTTTATCACCAATAATTGAAAAAAAAAGGAGGAGAAGAAATCACAGTCTACATATTCTTCTGGGTATGATAATCCTTTACAGAAACTAAGAAATACAAACTACCTAGTCCTCCTAACACATTAAACCTTTACAAGCAGAGATTAGCACTCAGTTAGCATCTGATTAATTAAACCCCGGTTCGCACCTCATTGTTCGACTTGAACAGCGGGGCCCGCATAGACTCCGGACCGCATGTAGATAGTCGGGGTGTCGATCTCCGCGAGCCATGCATAATCATCTTCGTTTTCGTCCTTCACAGTTCCATCATTTGCTGCTGCAGGGGGGGAAAAACAAGTTCAAGGGCAAAAGATTGTCAAAGACGAGTTTTTCAGAACAGAACAGCATTGCTTGTCAGATTATATTACATTACAGAGGGTTCTGAGGAATGAAAGTAAATTGAGAGCGAAAATGAGTTGATTAGTTTACCGAAGCTTGAATAGGGGTAGTCGTGGTAATACGTGCATGGCCTCCCTGCTTCTTCGGAGTAAGGCGGGGTGAGGATGTCGAGCACTGCACAGGGGGCGACTGCGGTGAAACAGTGCAGGTTTCCACCACTGGTGGGATGTAGGACACGGGTCGGACAAGGTGCTGTTAAGACTTTGTCCACTGCTAACTTTGCGAGTCTCACTGTGGTAAAAAGAGAGTAGAATTGGTGAATCTGAATACAATGCCTCGAAAGTCTAGCTGCAAAACGGGTTGAGGAAGGGGTCTGATGTGGCAATCTTACCCTTGAATCGAAAAACTCAAAAAAGAAAAAAAAAAGAGAGAAAAAGAGTCGTTTCGAATGACCTAAAATTTTGAAAGCGTTTGGTACCTACTACTCCATTGCAGTGCTGGCGAAAATTCAGGTCCTGGTTGAACTCGGGGCGGTCAAATTTGATCAATGTTGGAATTCGGACAAGAAAATGATATTCGGGCCTTTTTTTGGGTTGGACAATTCAGACGAAACTACATCCGGGTCAAAATCAGGTTCGGACCAAAAACTGGGTTTTTCGGTTGGACAAAATAGGGTTTTCGGGGCGGAGAAAATTTTGCCAGCGCCAACTCCATGAAAGTAAAAGAGGCTTTTACAGAGGCATTCCGCTTTGGTCAGTTACAATCAATAATCTAGATTATGGACATGAAAGTTTACATCCACCAAATGACCAAACACTTGAAATTTCGGGAAAGAACTCAGCAAGGTTGAACATCTAGATACATAAACAACCACCACACAGGAAACTAGACAATGGAAAGTTCAGTTCACCCTAGATAACCATAGAAGTAGTCTTCTCAAAGACCCACAAAAGATATTTGAAAGGATGTTTACCGAGATCCAACTAATCAATCACACAGCATCCAAGCCGAAGGAAGAGTTCAACATAGATAACAGTTGCCGAGTGCATAAAAACCGACAACTTTCTAGCTAAGTAGAACTTACAACGGAGGCTAAAACTTGGTAAATTCATTCGTCTCAGGTCGTACTCTAGACTATGATCAACCCTGCTGCATACCAATAGACACTGCAACACTAACTTTATCTCAATTGACAAGACTCCTTTTTCCTGTGATTTGTCAAATAATTGATCACTACATAACTAACTAACTAACCTTGAGAGGGGCCCGGTCCGATGTTTCTGATGATTTGAGGAGGTTCAACCCAGTCATACGCCTTGACATGCAAGGAGCCATACAGAAGTTTGCTGAAGACGGTCATTCCAGGATGGTCATGCAGGGGAATCACTGCAGAGGTTGGGAAGCAGAATATGCACATCTGCACGATAATTCCATTTTTCATGCATTTGTCGGAATTTGCATTGTACTAGTACTTGCAATAATAATAATAATATAAAAAAAAGGGGGTTCTGAAGAACATTATCGAGAGTCAAGACAAAAGGAATGATCCCGTAAAGAAAAAAAAGGAAAAAGGACCGGTCACAATACCGTGAAACTCTCACTTTCGTGGATATCCAAATATGTTATCGGTTGAGCCCATCGAGCTACTCGGTTGAATGGGTTCATCATCGAAAGGCCATATCCTCTTTCGTCATCGGAGTTTTCCTCTTTTAGACCAACATCAACAGGGGTGACAGTGTCTGCAATGAACAGACCATCAATTAATTCAAAATTTCATCACCATGTGTATTTTAGAGAGACAAATGTGACCATCATAGTGTCTATATGAAGCGAGGACCATGCAACATGTCATCCAACAATCAAATTGCATTAAGTCACACTTCCATGAAAAAAGGGAGCAGACAGCGACTGAAACAATTTACTATCTGTACATGAAAATCCTTACCAATTTACCACTTTATCTTTTGTTCATCCTATCATTTGATTTAGTTTCCCAACTTCCCAAAATTGATAACATATTCCTCAACAAAGTAAGATCAAAATCTGCAAAGCTTTCTGTTCAAAACCTTGCAAGAGAAAAAGGAACAGTATATCCATCTCCTTAGTACCTTTTCCCCCTTGTTTTAGACTTCCATGAAAACTATGTAAACTCATTTCACCTTCCACGAATTCACTGGAATGGGACGCAAGATTCCTGCTCAAATATTGTGGAAATCCTGCTAGTGCTAGCAGTACAATTGAGTAGATAGAAGATATCTTAATGTACAACGTAAATAGTAAAGATGTTGATGACTAATGACACTACATGAGGCAACTTCAATATCTGCAAGCTCTCTCATTAAACTCCACAATTAAGAGCTTTACAAGAGGATTCCTCTTTTAATACCTCAACCTCTAAACCTCAACGTTACTCGGCGGAATGCTTCCTTTTATCTTCAAGCTGGCATCATTTTCTAAACCACCATACAAAATTACTACGATCTTGCGGCTTCATCACTAAAAGAATTGCAAGGGTATCCTCTTGAACACTCTGCTATACCTTTCTTACAACATCCACACCTATCCCTCTCAATCACCACTAAAAGAATTCCAGCAATATCCTCTTAATAACCATACAAAACTTGAACTTATTGATGGTAAAACCCTAAAGAGGTCGATGCTAAAGCTGAGTATGAGCTTAAATTTGCTAGAGATGACAAAGTTTGTTAGCGCATGTTAATGTTGACATTGGCTAAGCCACAACATGATTTGAGCTTTCTCTCCATTACTTATTATAGTGCTATTAACGTGTTTGGTTTAGTTTTGCTAGGTGACAATGAAAATTTAAGTTGGTCGATTGCATCTGTTAGAGTATAAAACAATCATTGGATCTTCAACTATAAGCTTAAGCTTTTGGTTGAGATGGTTCCACATGGTATCAGAGCCGGACTGAGCAAGAGGTCTTAGGTTCGAATCTCAACTCCCCTCATATTCATTTGCGCAAGGTGAAGTAGGTCTTTGCAGAGTTCGCATAGGGGGCGTGTTAGAGTATAAAACCATTATTGAGCCTTCAACTGTCCGCTTAAGCTTTTGGTTGAGATGTTTCCACAGAAGCACGCCGTATAGATTCAAGTTTTCTGGCAAATTATATTTAGTTGTCATAATTGTGTACACCGAACCCTTTTACCTAAATTTTCCAAAAGCCATCCCTCTGAGACAACTTCAGCACTCCACACTGCATCAAACAACTCAACACAACCAATCTCCCCCACAAAAGACTATTTGATTCACCATATCACACTCAACCTCACTATTTCTCACATAACTCAACAATCACCAATACCAACACTCCAAAATCCCGCCCATGCAAAGTATGGAGGATGTAGCAATCAATCTTCGCAATTTAGAGAGACTCATTCCAATTGGCCAAGGATTTAGAAATAGTTCACTACCTACTACTCCACGGAAACAAAACATGGACGGTTTAATCAGAGATTTTACTTAACCCCACTACAATCTAAGTCGAAAAACAATCTCTTTCAACTATACAGAATATGAACATGTTACACTCACCAACACCCATCTCTAGAAACCTGCCTAGATTCAAATTTCAATAGTTACCCAATTCAATACCAAAAAAACTAACACCACAAACTATTACACACATTCAATCTGACAATCCCAAACACAATTCATAACACTGGACTCAATAGTTACCCAGATAATCCAGCTAAATTAACACATACCCACCAAAGAAGACATGAAAGAACCCAATCAATCGAGCTAAATTAACACATACCCACCAAAGAAGACATTGAAAAAACACATAAACGAAGGTTTAAGGAAGATACCGACCCAGAAGAGATGAGAGTTTGTGCACAGCTTGAGAAGAAGGAGGGGGATTTCCAGTGGGATTGAAGGTCTTCTTGCAGAATTCGTAGATGGTTTGGATGGTGGAGCTCTTCTTGTTCGTCATCTCCTTCCTATTCCTTCTCGTTTATGCCGATTTCTCTAATGAATGTTCGCCCCAAATTAGCTTCCACTCCAATTTGCATTTTTCATGGACCTAATTTTTAACTTTTTTTCTTTTTTCAGGAGAGAGGGATTCTAATTCTTTTTCCTGGCGTTGGAAATTTGGAAGAGGGATTCTAATTATTCTTTTTCCCTTGGATTCTTTTGGGTTGATCCAGCCCCGATCGAAAAAGAGAATGGAATGGACTGAGAACTTGACTGATAACGGATTGAGGGAAGTCCGATCCAATAAATTTCGATGTCCAGTTCTCGATTCAACCCATTGATCAAATTGAAGGATCGATGTTACTAAAATTTTAGGGTTTCTTTATGTATAATCCAGTTTGAACTGACTGGACTGATTGAACTTTGTTCGGTCCAGCTTAGTTCTCGAATTCAATTCTCAATCCATTCGGTCTCGTCTAGGACTCAAATATTGGTAACGATGATAAATTAACAACATAAAGCCTCTTCATTTATTCTCAAAAAATATATAGAGAGAGAGAGAATGTCATGTCATGTGGTAGACCTGTCAATTCGACTGGGCAGGTCATTTCAGGTTCATTTATATTTTTGTTTGGAAATTTCGGCCTAACGTTAAACTTTTGGGCGGGTTCGGGTCTATTTTTGGGCCTGTCAATTTCTGCCAACCATACATGTGGGTAGTATTCTTGGTACATTGACATAAAATGTAACATTGTGGCAAAAATTTACCAATAATAGAAAGTATGAACATAAAGCTTTATATGGCCCGGGCTTGTAATGGAGTAGTTTTATGCATACTAAGGCCCTGTTCTTTTATGCGGTAGTTTACAGAATGGTGTGGTGGAATTGTGGTGGGGTGTAGTGGAAATGTGGTAGGTTATTGGAATTGTGAGAGAGAAAAATAATGATTTGCGGTAAAATGTGGTGGGTTGTGAAATGCTAGATAAGTTGTGTTTCCATGATTCTTGGCCATCAAAAACAGGGGCTAAAGTTGGGTTTTAGACATTATTAGGTTGCTCTTTTGGTGCGTCATGTTAATTCAACTACGTTTTTTTATAATCAACGGTGAGCCCTGTAGTCTAATAAGGCCGAGTAAAGGCTGGCAACAAGGATATCTGATCTCGCTTTATCTATTTATCTTTGTAATTGGAGCCCTCTCTAATCGGATCTCACAAACTTTACAGAAATGTATTGGTTATTTCCACATACGTTTTGTCGATGATTTGATTTGGGGTGTTGCTTGGACAATTTGGAATTATTGAAATATATAATGTTATTTAGAAGCAACTGTAATAATCCAGAGGCAATGGTTAATAGAACAACGATCCTTACCAGTGAGTTTCCTACAACTCAAGTAGATGTCACAAACCCTTCATTTCATACTCATTGGAAACATGTATTTTTTTGGTATTCTAAGGTTATTTTTTACTGTGATTATTGATTGAGTTGCTTTGGCCCAAGATTGTGGTGTACAACAACAAATAGTTGAAGAGGACACATTTGCAATCATTTCTAAGTGTAAAGGGAAGTTTGTCCGTGATAACAATTTTAGGGTCCGTCAAATTATAGGGTAACTTCAATTTACCAAAATTTACCGGTTTTTACTTAAATTTACTAAAACTTAAAAAAATCAAAAATTACAAAAATTCAAATTTGAAAGTGCATTTTTGGGCCTAATTAGCGGTAGTAATCAGACCTATAGTCCCGCGTAGGGGTGGAAGAAAAATCCGATTCGGCAATCGGATAAAAAAACCCGGAAATGGGCAACACCGAACCGCAAAAACCGGATGTTAAATGGGGCGGTTCCGGTTTGGGATATTCACACCGACAGGGAACCGACACCAAATCATTAATATATATATATATATATATATATATATATATATATATATATATATATATATATATATATAGGGAAATTGGTTTCTAATAATCCCTACTTTTGCAAATTGGATGACAATAACTCTACTTTAAATTTGTATTCTGGTGGCCAAAAAAAAAAATTGTATTGTAGTGGTACCAAATCCATTACCACATTCTTTTTATTTTTTTCTTGTCTACCCCATATTGTTTTTGTTTTTTTCGTTCCTGCCCCCAGATAAATAATGAAGTGTAGTTCCTAAAACATTTTTTAAATTATTTTTTTGAGATTCCGAGCAATTATTATGTGCACCGCACCGCAAAAACCGGATGTTAAATGGGGCGGTTCCGGTTTGGGATATTCACACCGACAGGGAACCGGCACCGAATCATTAATATATATATATATATATATATATATATATATATATATATATATATAGGAAAATTGGATTCTAATAATCTCTACTTTTGCAAATTGGATGACAATAACCCTACTTTAAATTTGTATTCTGGTGGTCCAAAAAAAAAAATTGTATTGTAGTGGTATCAAATCCATTACCACATTCTTTTTATTTTTTTCTTGCCTACTCCATATTGTTTTTGTTTTTTTCGTTCCTGCCCCCAGATAGATAATGAAGTATAGTTCCTAAAACATTTTTTAAATTATTTTTTTTGAGATTCCGAGCAATTATTATGATTTTTTAAAAGGAATAAAATTGAAAAAATCATAAAAAATAGGAAAAAAATTGAAAAAAATTGGAAGAAATGCTGTAAATTCATTAAAAATCATGGTAAAGTGTTATACAAAGTTTTGAATCAAATGCAACACAAAATCTTTGATATTTAGGGTATACTCTCGATTATGTCCCCACTACAATACAATTTTATTTTTTTTTTGGACCACCAAAATACAAATTTAAAGTAGGGATTATTATCATCCAATTTGCAAAAATAGAGATTATTAGAATCCAATTTCCATATATATATATATATATATATATATATAAATTTTTGTTAAACCAAAAATTCTACCAAAAAATTAATACAAAAATAGTGTAAATTAACTTGTTAAAAAAAATAAAGAATATTAGGACATTGGGCTTATGGGCTAAGATAGTAAGAACTAAGAATCGGCACTGGACTTTTTTTTTTTTGATTGAATAGACTATTTTGATGTCGATAGAAATTAATGCGGTTCCGGTTAACGATGAAGCCATGTAGATTAAAGCAAGTCTTGGCTTTTTAAGATTTTAAGACATCTCGTCAGACACCCTTCGACGCGAAACCATGTGTACACCGTTTCCACCCCAAGTCCCGCGGGACCACGGTCTAAAAACTGTAAGTTGATATGTAGAGTGAGACTTGAAAAACTGGAAACTTGAAACTTGAAAGTGATAATACCGCCCATGTTGGCGGGAAACTATACTCTCGTCCAAATTCAGTTCATTCCAGTTTCTTGATTTCAATCAATTTCCCTCAATTCTTTCTCCCTCGATTCTCAATCGTTCGCCATTGTTGCTTCTATAGACATTTGATGCTGTTGCAGCAGAAGAAAAGGGCGCCCATTTTTCCAATTTGTGCGAAACCCTAGAAATGGAGGGTAGTGAAAGCGAGGCGATTTTCGAGTCATTCGACCTCAAACCCCAGCTTTTCATCAACGAAGCCCTCAATCGTGTCGACGAATTGGTCGATGGCGCTTTCGATTACTTTCACCAGTAACATCTCCATCTGAATTTTGCCTGAATTTTGAGTAATTTTTGCGTATTTCTCGCGTTTTCTTACTAGGGTTTGTGTGTTTCAGGGAGGCATCGAGGTTGCTGAAGACTGAAGGCACTGATAGATCTGAGGATCTCAAGACGGTATCAGTTTATCCTTCATACATACTGCATTTTAATTGCCTGTAGTTTGTGTATTGTTTTTTTTTTTTTATGGAATTTCTCCGAATTCATGCCAAATTGTAGAAAGTTTCATGTGTTGGAGCTCATTTGGTTGATGAAAGTTGTTGTGGTAATAGACTTTTGGTGGTATTTGGTGCTGGTTCCTGAAAATGTTTACTCCATTGATCTGGAACAAGGGTGTCACTTTAGGGTTAGGGTTAGTCATGGCAATTGTATTCACCATAGGGCTACTTCGACCCGTTTGAACTTGAATAGAGGTGTTTGGATGAGTTTAAATGTGCCTTCAATTGGGCATTGACTGAATGACGATAATGTGAATGAGGGTAGTCTTACTTGATTACTTATTTGTTCTGACATTGTAATTGAAAAATGGTAGCCAAGTATGAAATTGGAAAGCTGTTTCATCCAACTTCTTCATTTATTTCGATGATTCTGTACGATGACTTAGTCATACTACTACCCAGCATTCTTAAGGATTGGAGTAACATATGACTTCGTAGTTTACATATCTTGTGGGGTTTCTTTTTAAATGCCTACTTTTGTATAAACTTGTTTTCACAATGCATAACACGTCGGATGGCCCTATTCCATATTTTCTGTCTGATGTGTTTATTTCGGGCTGCAATGTTTCAATACATATGTATGGTTAACTTATGTTCACACTTATTGATAGACTATCATGAATTAGGGTTCTGCTGACGGTGCTTTTGAAATGCAGGGTATCAACTATGTTCGCCGGACAGTCCAATTAGCATTGGATAAACGACTTAACATGTGGGAGCAATACTCCCTTCATCACTGTTTTGCAGTTCCTCCTGGATTTTCATTGCCTTCTGCGGTAGGCTTCTACATCAGATGTTATATGTTAATTGCCGTCATTAAAACTGTGTTCTCTTTTATGACATGATTCCATTTTTTTTGGTTACTATTGTTTGGACTTTGGACCGATATGCTATTCTCCTTTATTTCCACAAACTCCTACCTGAAACTTGAAATCGGTATTATACTATTTTGTGGGAATTTGATGTTTGGTGCTTCATATTTGTCAAATGGAGTCTCTTTTACTAAGGTAATGAACATAACCCAAGTGTTGTTCTGACTTTATTGACCTTGCTATGAGGATCCTGCAAAGCTTATGTTTCTTAGATCAGTCGCTGACACCGAGAGGGGTTCAATGAATTCACGAATTCAGAGTCCTTTTGTAGAGTGTAACTTGTTTAATCACCATGCTACTCTCTCATGCCACGAAAATCATGCTGAAACCAATTACTGTCCGTCCCTTTTGCTTCATTTTAGTGAACTTTCAGCTAGGAACTACACCAGAATATACAGTTTTCCAGAATGTGTGGTTGGTTAGTCTCGGGCTCATATCCGTGGAGCTGTAATCCTGTATAGGCATGGAATTTTGAATCCAAATTCTGATTTACTGTTCTGAACTTCTGATATAACATTATAATACTTGTAGAACCGCTCAAACACACAATTATGTTATCATTTTCGCCTCCGTTAATTTGGCATATGATTGCTTTGTACTGGAGTAATGCCCTCTTTTGTTGTCTTTTAAGAATGAAACATCTGGGGATGATCCTATGGACCAAGGTGATGTCGATGATGAGCAGTTGGATGCACAGCTTGATTTGTTAAGGAAAAAGCTTGATGAGGTGAGCAAACATACGCACACACTCACACACTATTTCATGTTAACTAATACATACACACTCACACACTATGTCCAACTTCTATGCCCTTTTTTTACTCCTAATGTTAACTAATACATACAGGCTGAAAAAGAACGTGTTGAGTTGAACCGAGAACTGCAAGCATTAGAAACAAAATCTGCGATGAGCAGCCAGTACATCTCATCTGTGAATAAGGCCTTAGAATTGTATGATAGAAGTTCTGCTTACGACATGTTCCAAGGTAAATGTGCTGGTTTTCTGGATTTCACCATTATGCTCCTAAGATTCGCACAGTTGTTTTTACAGATATGCAGATTGTTCTTCTTTGTTGATCTGATATCAGTTGTATCAGAAGTAGCAGAGTCTATGTATCAGTTCTGTCAGAAAGTCAGATGCAGTTGTTTCTTATCATGTTCTGTTCCTTTTCCCTTCTCCCTTTTATCATGTTCTGCTCCTTTTTCTTTCTTGTTCTGTTGTCATTGCGGCTCCAAAACTAAGCTTTCTAAGAGCATCATCAACTCTGTGCAGAGATGATGAGAGTGGCATCAGAACTGCGCCTGAAAATGGACCAGCTGAAGAGCAAACAGCAGGAAGAGAGCAAGCAAGATTGGAGAGCGAAATCATGTGTTGCAAATGGAGATATACCCGAGTTGAACTTCGGCACAGGTGGGCTAGTCAAGCTGTTTTGGTGTGTACTAAGTAATCCGGAAGTCGAAGAAACAAAACTAATAAAAATGGTTTATGTTCAATGCAGGTCTATCTGGCCTGAAGCTGGATGATCTTCAGGAGATATTAGCCGAGATGAACTTATGAGGTTTCGATGGTGATGTATCTGTACTTTCTTTACTGTATCTCTTCAATCAGGAGATATTAGCCGAGATGAACTTACGAACTTTAGATGGTGATGGTTTATGTTGTCGATCATTTGGAATCGCGGTATTTGTTGGTGTGCTTTTCCTCTTCTTGGGGATCATCTGTATATACAAGCTCAGGGTCTCATGGACAGACATAAGGTCCCTATGTATGAAGACTTGTTATATGATGAGCAATGGTACGAACTACGAACATAATTTTTCTTATTTTTGTTAACAAACTCGATGTTGACCTGAATTTGTTACCGATGTATGTCTCTTCAGTTGAGTGACTATCAGTCTATCAGCTTTATGTCATAAGGTAGAGCAAACTTTATTAAAATTACCACTATCCGCTTTGTTACATACACTAGGTGGTGTAATTTTGTAATAATTTATTTACGAATTGAAAATACAGAATTATTTAAAGTATATAATATTTTAAAATCTGAAATTTTGATTGATCCTTATTTTCTATTAAAAAGATATCAGCAATATTTGGGACACAACAGAATTTGTACACCCACCCAAGGCTAAGGCAGACATAACTACATAAGACATCTATGCATGCAATATTCACTCTTGTGTCAACGAACGTAACCTACACAAAAACTGCCAACCCCCAGGGGCAATTTCGTCATTCCCCCTCTGGATAACCTCTCCTCTGATTTGGCACCCTTCAACGATCGCCACGTGTCCAAACCCCAAGATTCTTCACCCATAAATACCCATAAAACCCTCCTCAAGGCCAAAACTCCAACTCCTCTCTCTAAATTCTAAAACCTCCACTTTCTCTCTCTAATTAACCTCTCCCCCCTTCTCTTCTTACCGTTAATAACCCTCTTAATCACCCTCCTCCCTTAATCATGCAACCACCACCATCACCACCACAAATCACAAACTATTCACACTACTAATCACCCTCCTCCTACCGTTAATCACCCTTAATCACCCTCCCCCACAAATCACAAACTACTAATCACACTGCTAATCATCCCAATGGCAAAACTAAGCAACATCATAATCACAGCCCTAAACCTGTTAACCACAGTCCTGGCCCTGGCGGCAATCGGGGCGTTCCTCTTCCTGCACTTCCTCCACCCGGGCCCGACCCGGTGCCAGCGGGCCCTCGAGGGGCCCGTCCTGGCGGCTGGCCTGGTCCTCCTTGGGGTCTCCCTGCTGGGCCTATTTGGGTCGGGCCTCCGTGTGTCGGGCCTCCTGTGGGCCTACCTGGCGGCCCTGGGACTCGTGATCGTGGGCTGGCTGGCGTTCTCAGGGTTCGTGCTGGCCGCCACGAGAGGGCGGGCCGGGGAATACTCGCACTGGCTGAGGAGGAGCGTGGTGGAAGGGGGGAGGTGGGAGGGGATAAGGAGCTGTTTGGTTGATGTGAATGTTTGCATGCAGGGAGTTGGTAGTAGGGAAAGTTTATTTCTCAGGGATAAACTCACTCCCATTCAGGTTCTTCCTTAATTAATTTCACTATTATTTATTTATTTATTTATTCGTTATTATTATTAGCATTTCTTAGAAAATTTCTTGTTTTGTTGTTGAATGTCGATTACTTCAATTGTTTTTATGTTGTAATTTGAGGCCCGTTGGATTTACTTAGGTAGTGTTTGGTAGAACCCGGGAAATTTTCCCCTTCCCGC